>JAODAL010063499.1:0-19204 GCA_025379985.1 Phyllomedusa bahiana
AAAGATGGTTTCTTGGGAAATTTTACAAAAGCAAACGAACAAAAAGCTTAATTAAAAACCCCCCCGGGTGTTAAAAAGCCAAAAAATTGGGGAGCCCCAAAAAAGAATGGTTTTTGTATTTAAAAAACGCTGTTTTTTTAAATGAATAAAAACAGGAATGGCTTAATGCCCCTTGGATTTTAAATGAGCCTGTGAGCAATAGCATTTAAAATGTATATGCTTTGGGCTTCAGACCAATACACCAAAACATCGAAATTTGAACATTTTAAAAGAAGAATTTTTGAGACAAGCTTTAGACACCCCAAAAAAAATCCTGTTAAAAAATCATTTCTTCCCGTAAAAACAGCCGCCCGGGAGCAAACCCTTCCCCCGATCAGTTTCAGTGGAGGAGTGGGCCCCAGGAGTCGCCCCGGGCCTTATATAAATGCGGGGAGTCCCCCGGGAAACCCGCCGGTCTCTGATTTGGGTTTTATCTCTGCCATGTCATGCAGGCTTTGCCCCTTTTTTCTTTCCCCTTGCTTTGCCCATGTTGCGCCCTTGCTGCAGCCATTTTAAACAATCAAAAGCACACTTCGTTCAAACCCCGGGACCCCAAACTTGACTTCGTTCAGAACCAAATTTTCTTTAAATTCCAAACGAAATTTCCCCTTCGTTTTGAACGATTCGCCCCTTTTCTAGTTTGTTCCCCCCGTTTCCCCTTGTTTGGGACAGATGCAACCCCCGATCCGCCCAAGATGATGCCCCCCACAGGGCCCCCGCCACCCCTTTGTTTTTTTTTCTGCTTTGGGGGATCCATGTTTTAAAATGTAAACCCACATAAACAAAATTTTTAGAATAATAGGGAAAAAAAAACCCAAAAAACCCAGTGGAAATTTGGGTTTCTTTCCTGCCACCTAATTACCCTGTTTTCCCCCAAAAAAAAACGTGTCTTTTATTAAATTTTTTCTCCTAAAGATGAACTGAGACTTATTTTTAAGGGATGGGTTTTTTTTTTTCTATGAAAATAATTACCTTTTTTTGTTTTAAAAAAACATCAAATTTATTAATTTACTGTTTCTGATTTTTTTCACAAACATCACAAAGCAGCCAAAAATCGAATTTCTTTAAATAAAAAATGCACAAAGTTTATTTTGGGGGGGGTCTTATTTTTGAAAGGGAAAAAGGGGGATGTGGATACATTTTTTTTTAAAACCGGGGATTTATTGGCTTGATGAGCAATGCAAAATATTCAGAATTTGTTGAAAAACATTATTCTCATTATAAAAATAATATATCTATATAATAACCTTTGTACCTAACTGGAAAAAAATTTTGTGCAAATTTTGTTCAAAAGATTTTTTTTTTGTTTTAATTAGTATTTGGGTTTTTTAAGGGGTTGATATTTAGATTTTCAATCCTCAATCCTTTCCCCCCAAAACCTTCCCCCCTTCCCCTCTCCAAATTTTTTCACGTGGGCCCCAACAAACCCCGTTCTCTGGAATATGCTACGGTGGACAACAGGGGACACCTCATAACCCTCATAGTTTTTTAAAAAAAGGGGCCCTTTTGGAAAACATTTTCTCAGTCTGGCCTACCAAGAAACCCTAATTTAACCCCCACCCCGCTATTTTTTTTAAAAAAACATCTGTCACTCCCTACACTTGAGCATTCACAGGCACTTATCTGTGTATAGATGTACTGTCAGGGTGGCAGGTTCGCCGAAATTTTATGTAAACCACCTCCTATTTATGTAACATGGCTGGACCATTGTAAACCTAGCACTTCTTACCCATCGTCTCACCCATACACCCTAATAGATTGTAAGCTCTCGCGAGCAGGACCCTCACGCCTTGGGCCACATGTATGAAAACTGTCTAGGTCTAAAACTCACTTTTTTGCCCATAGCAACCAATCTGAGTGCCCCTCTCATTTTTTCAGAGCACTATGTAACATGAAAGGGGTGCTCCGATTGGTTGCTATGGACAACAAAGTGAGTTTTAGACTTAGACAGTTTTCATACATATCACCCCTTGTGTCTGATCTTTAAGTAGCGTTTTCTGTATTATGTTTGTTTTTGTTCGTACTTATACCCCCTAAATTGTAAAGTGCTGCGGAATATGTTGGATTATTATTATTATATAATTAGTTTACATGGAGGCCATGGATTCTGATCAACTACTGTTCCCATCCTGCATTTGATGTATGCTTCTCCTTTGATGTGTATCTGTAGTATAGTCATAACTTGCTATCACATTTGCAATCTCTACCCCAGTTCCCTGCTGTGTGCATGGGGCCAATTCACCTTGTCATCTCATTTCCTATTCTCACCCCACTCTGCTAATTAACTGACTCGACCCCTCCCATTTCTTGTTCACATCTGATACTCTGCTTAGAATGGTAGTTACTATATAGTCAAGCACTGCAGTCACATGTGGCCTTTGGTCACTGTGGCCCTGCTCAAAGTGCCCGCTCTAAGTGTGAATAAAACCAGAATTTCACCAGGATTGAACAAGGACTGCGAGGTAACAGATACTTAATCTTTTCCATTCACAGCTTTCTAAAACTGTCCTCACACTATGTTTTTTTTCGTTCCCACCATTATCCTACCCTTCCACTTTTCTTGCACTAACTGCCTATTCCCAAACACCCTCACTGGCCAATGAGCTCTACATCTCCCCCTGCATTCTACCCTTTCACCTGTATGCTGCCACCAACCTCTTCCCCACTGTTAATGCCCTCCACACCAAACAAACCCTGCCAAAATACTGTCTTTCCTACTCCCACCTGCTCACCCTCTCTCTACTGCTCCTGGCTGCTGGGGACGTATCCCCTAACCCAGGGCCCCCCCCCCCCCCCCCAGCACATTCCCACCATTGTCTCTCCCTCTTCTAACCGATGCAACCACTACTAATTCCGTTAACCCCTTCAACCTGATGCGGATCCCTCTGACCCCTGCTCCCCCTATCCCTCTCCTTGAGCTCTCTGGAATGCACGGTCTGTATGTAATAAACTCTCCTACATACATGACTTATTCATCTCAAAAATTTACTCTTCCTTGGTCTGACTAAAAACATGGCTGACCCCCTCTGACACAGCATCCCCTGCTGCTTTTTTTCCTTTGGCGCCTCCAACTTAACCCATATCCCTCACCCTGGAAAACAAGCATGGCGGAGGTGTTGGCCTCCTCCTGCCTGACACTTGTTCTTTTGTCCCCTCTTCACCTCTGTCCTCCCTCACACTCTCCTCCTTTGAGGTGCACTCTGTCCGCATCTACGCCCCCTCCAACCCCCAAAAGCGGCTTTGTCTACCGACCACCGGGCCCTGTCACTGCCTTCCTTGACCACTTTGCTTCCTGGCTTGTCCATTTTCTTTACATTGACATCCCTACTATTATCATGGGAGACTTCAATATCCAAATCGACACCCCCCACTCTGCTTCCAACAAACTCCTTTCACTCTGTTCTTCCTTTGACCTCTCCCAGTGGACCACTGGAGCCACCCATAAAGATGGACACACACTGGACCTCATCTTCATCCGCCTCTGCACCCTATCTGACTTCTCTAACTCCTCCCACCCCATATCTGACCACAATCTATTTACCTTCTCCACAATCTCCACCCCACCGGCTCCTCCTGTCCCACATCTAGTGCACCCCTGCAGGAGCTTACAAAACCTCAACCCTCACACTCTCTCTGATTCTCTTACACCTCTTTCTACCCTATCCTCATTTAATGACCCAGACGCAGCCACCACTTTCTACAACCACACAATCACCGCCAGCCTTGACTCAGTCGCTCCCCTCACACACAACAAAACCCGCAAAATAAAACAGACAACCCTGGCACACAGACTCCACTAAACACTGAGGCGCTTCCAGAATTGCAGAACCCCCCTGGAAAAGAAAAACTCCTCCACCGCTGACTTACACCTCATACAAACAATCACTACATACATTAAATCTGCACTCACCCTAGCCAAACAGGTTTACTTCCACCAAATCTCATACCCCTCTCTGTCTCACAACCCCAGACAATTATTCAACACCTTTAACTCTCTCCTCCGCCCACCACACCTCCTCCCCCCCTCTCCCTTTCAACAGACGACTTTGCCATTCACTTCCTACATAAGATCAACCTTTAAATCGAGAAAGCTTCAGTCCCCAGTCCACAGCAACCTCCCTATACCCTTGCATAATGCTCTTCCCCCTTAACTTGTTTTCCCACTCTTACACATGATAATCTTTCCTCTCTACTGTCCAATCCAACCTCACCCCCTGTAATCTTGAAACCCCCTGCCATCACAACCTTATCCCAGACCACAGTGCTTCTTTCATCCCAGCCCTACCCCATATTTTCATATTAGCGCTAACCTAGGGCAATCTTCCCCTTCCCTCCCTTTAAACATGCTACTGTCAACTCCCATTCTTAAAAAAAATCCCTTTATCCCTCCTCTCTGTCCGACTATCGCCCCATCTCACTGCTCCCTTTTTCCTCCAAACTCCTTGAGCAACACGCTATTCTTCAATTGTTTCCTCCCACCTCTCCTCCAACTCTCTTCTTGACCCACAACAATCTGGTTTCCCGACCCCACCAACTCTAACGAAACCGCCCTAGCCAAGGTCACCCAAAGACCTAGCAATTGCCAAAGCCTCACGCCATTACTCGTCCTTCTCCTTCTAGAACTTTTCCTCTGCCTTTGAAACTGTCGACCATTTCCCTCCTGCTACACATCCCCCCTCCTCCCTCGGCATCACGACTTGACTCTTTCCTGATCTCCTGTACCCCTCGATCGGACATTCACGTCTCTCATTCCTCCTCCACCTCCTCCCCCCAGCCACTCTCTGTTGGTGTCCCCCAGGTTCAGTCCTGGTCCTTTACTTTTTCTACCTACACTCTTGTCTCGGTCCCAAATCATAGCTTCACATGGCTTCATTACCATCTGTATGCTGATGACACCAACTCTACATCTCTGGCCCAGAAATTTACCCCTCTTCTCTCCTGGATCCCAGACTATCGTCCATTTCCTCCTTTTTTCTCCCTCCCGTCCCTAAAACAAATGTGGAGAAAACTGAAATTTATCATCTTTCCACCGTCCCCCTCCATCCCTCCCACCTGATCTCCCCTATCACTGTCAACGGGTGTACACTCTCACCTGTTCCGCAAGTCCGCTGCCTTGGGGTATTCCCCCGACTTCCGCTCTTGTCCTTTAAACCCACACATCCAAACGCTCACCTCTGCCTGCCGCTTCCCCACCTGAAAAAATATCTCTCGCATTTCCGTTCGTTCCTCAACTTCCGACACCACAAAAATGCTCGTCCACGCCCTTGTCATCTCCCACATTGACTACTGCAACATCCTTCTCTGTGGCCTCCCATCTAGCACTCTTGCTCCCCTTCAAACCATTCTCAACTCTGCTGCCCGTCTTATCCACCTCTCTCCTCACTAGTCCTCTGCCTCTCCCTTCTGACAATCCCTTCACTGGCTACCAATTGACCAGCGAATTCATTTCAAGTTGCTAACCCTGACCTACAAGGCTCTCCATAACCATTCCCCTCCATACATATCTGCCTTAATCTCCAAATATCTCCCCTCACGCAACCTCCGCTCCTCACAGGACATACTTCTCTGCTCTCCTCTCATCAGCTCCTCACATAACCGTCTCCAAGACTTCTCTCGTGCTTCCCCCACACTCTGGAATGCACTGCCCCAACATATCAGACTCTCTTCCACTCTCACCAGCTTCAAAAGCAACCTGAAAACCCATTCCCTTTAGGATTGCCTATAACCTACAATAATTCTGCTGCCACTGTACTACCCCACAAACATGGGCTGCCCCTCCCCTCCTGTCGCTTCCCTCCTCCTTAGATTTTAAGCCCTCGCGGGGAGGGGCCCCCTCTCCCTCTGTACCAGTTTAAGTCATTCATTGTTATTATTGTACTCATTTCACATATTATGTATGTGAACCCCCCTCAAATGTACAGCGCCATGGAATCAATGGCACTTTAAAATAATAAATAATAATAATAATAATAATAATAATAATAACAAAGGTGAGGGTTGAAGCTTGAATATTATTTTAACCACTAGTTTACGTACCCCTTTTCCTCACCAGGCACATTTTTTTTTCAGTGTATGCAGGTTTTTTAACTATAATGCTCTCTAAGGCTTCACTATTTAAATGTTTTTACCTCTTTTTCATTATACATAGGGATTACTTTTTTTGTTTAATTGTTACATTAGGTTAAAAAAATAGTTAAGAGAAAAAGGGTAAAATAAATTCAAAATGTATGTTTTTTAAGTTTTTGTTTCTATTTTTTAACAGAAGAAAGTACCACTAAAAGTGTTTTCCTGCTAAATATATTTTAAATAAGTGGTATATATGCTTAGGTCATTTTAAATTGCTGTTTGCAGGGCTAAAAGTTAATTTTGTTATTTCTTTTTTATTTTGTGTTTTTTTTTGTTTTACATATTCTGTTTGCCATAAGGTCAGAAAAAGACCTCTATGAGATATTTTTACATCTTTTTAAAAAAAAATTATTGCTGATTTTCCACGCAACTAGGGCCGCAGTAGATAGGGTATGTTCACACAGCGTGTTGAGTCCGTGTGAACATATGATTTTAGATGCGTGTTTGGATCCATATGTCGGACCGCAAACGGACCCAAACATGCATCTAATAAATAAAAATGTGATTTACATTGCTTTTCATTTGAAGCACGCATATTACTGATGTGTGTCTCACTGTGTCTTTCGGATCCGTCTTTCGGATCCGTTCCAAGAATTGACATGTCAATTCTTTGACCGAAAGATGGAGCAGGAGCCCTATAATAAACTATAAAGTGTGCTTCTGCTGCATCCAACATGCATCCATACACGCAGCCGTGTGTTGTATCCATGTTGGATTCGTTTAGGATCCAATCACCGCTGCATTTTTGGATGCGATTTTCGGATTCAAAAAGGATCCGAAATCGGATACAAAAATGCTGTGTGAATGGCTCCTTATAGTATAAATACAACCCCCAGTACAGATTGCAGATGATCTGGGTCAGTCACTGAGCTGCATACAACATTTGTAGTGGCCTTGTACAGAGTGCAATACGCTGTTTCTAATGTTTTAACTGAAAGGTTATAAAGATTGAGAAGATAGTTCATCACCTGTTTTTTGGGCAAGTACTGGAAAACAAAATATTTACTATCTGCAAGTCCAATGTGATCTCTGCGCCATCTGTGTGTGGAACATGTGATTTTAGGTGGTGGGTTAGTTATTTTTCTGTTTTCTTCTTAGGCTATATATACAGAGCTATGGTAAAATGCCATCCAATATCCAACAGCATTTTTACATTGCTGGACCGCGGTTTTTGGCATGAGTGATTATTGGATTTGCCATCGGCTCATTATATTGAATTTATTGAATGTATGAGAATCCAATAGCAATCCGACAGCATGTTTTAAAATCCGCTGAAATTATGGGCAATGGTGGGATTCAGATTAAGCACCAACTGCTGAGACGAGAAGCATTTTGGATAGTGTCTGTTGGTAGCAAGGTGATGAGATACTGTATGTGCATAGGATAGAAATTACATTATTTGAGATATGAGAACAGGGAGTTTGTCCAAGATCAAGTGTGACCAATAAGTAAGAAAAGAACATGTTTTATGTGGTTATTAGTGTTGAGCGAGTATAATCGACAAAGTTGAAATCGGCACGGTGGTTATGTTGATCGGAATTTTCCAATCACGTGATAATTTAGGTGAGAATCTGCGCATAATCTATTAATATCACGCCATTTTCGGTGCTTCCTGTCAATTTGGCGGCCAGCAAATCAGCTTAGAGAATAGAGCAGAGTGAGCTGGGTGTGCGACGTCATGACTGTGATGTGTATGGTTGTGATTGGCTGGAAAAATCACATGACCTCATTTTACATAGAACAGCCCTTCCTGTTCAGCATCAGTGTGTGTCTGTGTCTCATAAGAGCAGGACGTTTGTCAGCTTTCTCCTCAATACAGCTCAGCGACACAGTTCTCTTTGTTCACAGAGACAACTATGCTTTTAGCTGTGAACATTAGAACATAGGTAGGGGGGGGGCGTGGCCTGGCATGCTGCTGGCAGGATGTGGGTAGCTGAGCTCCGCTCCGTGCACTAAGTAAAAGAGGGAGAAAAGTGCATCAAAATGGGATCCAGGAGAACCAAACAAAAGCCCAGAGACACCTCTACCTGCGGAGACACAGAGATCCCCATCTCCAACTACTTTGCTCCGCTGGCGGGGCAGATACCGGACTCGGAGGACACATCTCCAGAGCGGGTGCCATCTTGGAGACAGCCGAGAGCGTCGCGCCACTCCACTGCAGCTTCGCGGCGGGGACGAGCGAGACGGACGGCCGGGATGCCAGGAGCGGCCGAACACCCCGCGGTAGGTAGCAGAGGCGCAGTGAAGGAGTCACAGCAGGCGCAGAAGAGCGCAAAGAAGACGGACGGCGTAGCCCGCGCTCGGCAGCGATCCTTTACCGAGACGCCTACGGGGAGAGCTTCGGGATCCCCGGAGGGCGGACAAGCTTCGGACCCCGCACCAAGTCCCCAGGAGACAAGGGAAGAGCCGGGAAAGGTCGCAGTGAGTAGCGCGCCCCTGATACAGAGCGAGTCTCCTCTCATAACAGCGCCACGTGGGGAGCCGCCATTTTGTGCAGTGGCCCGCGCAGCCGATCGCAAACTTACCATGGGGCTTCATGAAGGCCTGAGTCCTTCACCCACCGCAATGCCGGTAACAGGGGCTCCTGAATTGGTCCCAGACCCCATGGAGGATCTGATGCTGACCCTGCAGACCCCATGCTCACCAGGAGACTGTATCATAACACAGAATGAGGCCAGATCACTTAGCTCTTGGTCCAGTCTCAGTCCCCCTGGGGACACTCCCTCGTGCTCCCTCAGCATCTCAGCGGCCCCCTCCCTCCCACTGACAAGAGGGAGAGTGGGTACATCTGATTATATGCCCAGGGAGGAAGCCCTGTTGGCATTGAAAGGACATTCAGAATTACAAGCCCTGTTGTCCCTGATTCCGGTTAAGAATGACCTCACCGCCATGGCGCAGGACCTTAAAACTGCGTGGAGACAAGACCTGCAGCTTGTCCAAACTGATGTCATTACACTCCAAACTAAAGTACACAACCTTGAACAGTTTCAAACTTCTTGCAGATCTCCAGTCCACGGTGGCGCACCAGAACACACTTCATCAAAACCTAATTGACCACTTGAATGACTTAGAGAACAGAAACCGACAAAATAACATACGTATACGTGGTCTACCAGAGACTGTCACAGCCCAAGAACTACCCCAAACTCTCACTAAGTTCTTTAACACCCTCTTAGGGAGAAGAGAGGAGGAGCACATAGAGCTTGACCGCGCTCACCGCGCATTAAGGCCGCAAAACCAAGATGACCAACGTCCCCGGGACGTAATATGCAGAGTACACTACTTTTCCCTGAAAGAATCCATTATGAAAAAAGCAAGATATGCAAAAAACATGGAATGGGATGGTGCGAAAATCTCTATTTACCCGGATTTATCAAGACGCACACTGCGTCTCAGGCTTGCCCGTAAACCGCTCCTCTCTGTTCTGCAGTACCATCATATTCTGTATAGGTGGGGATTTCCATTTTCATTGCAGGTGCGCAGGGGTGACAGGCTCCTCACCCTACGTACCCCTGCGGATTTGCCGGACTTTCTCAATAGCCTGGACCTACCGAATATCTCTTTGCCGGATTGGGACTCCATGTTTGTGGGGTCTGCCATGGGGGGGCCCCGCTGAAAGGGGAATTCAGGACATAGCTTCAAGACAACTGGGCGCAGCTAAACCCTAGAGGGCCAAAAAAATTCCTAGGAACCTAATGGGTCCTGACACCAAAGGCGACGCTGCAAGTAGAAGAGGCCTGATGTATAGCACACAGTAAAAACCCTATGCGGACTCAATTATATTTCACCCCTTTACGTGTGTTAAATAGGGTGAACAGGACTGATATGTCTGCGAACTGTGAGTCATATGTGACCTTGTATCTTTGTTTGTCACTTGAGATCTCTCTTGACAATCTGGCTTAGAGACCCTAACAGGATAGGGAATATGCTTCACTAACACCTTCTGGACCCAACCCACTCTCATATGACAGTGGTCTTTAACCTCTTACTAACCACCCTCTATCTCTTCCCTCCCTCCTCATCCCCTCCTTGCGTGGGCTGTCTCCCCCCCCTCCCTTTTTTTTTTTCTCTCTCTTTCTTTTCTCCCTTCCCCATTATTCCCTTTCTCTACTCCTCTTACCCCTCTCTCCTTCTCCCCTCTCTATGCTGTCATGTGGATATATTCCCTTCTCCCACAAGATTATCAAATCTGAAAGTTGCAGAAAGTGCACTCCTTGGAGCATGCCAGCTCATATGGAAATGACTCTCTGCATTGTCCATCCACACGAAGGGGCGTATCCTCGCCTCCTTCCACCAGTTACAGTGACCAGTCACAGTCCCCACATAGGGACGGAGATAGGCATGCTGTGCCTACTCAAAGCAGCTATTGTTCTGCAAATGCTAGTTACACTGCCATGCACCAGTTCTGATGGCTTGTTGATGTTTTTACCGGGATCAGAGGAAGTTCTGACCTATTGTTTGAGTCAGCTTGGATACATGAGGCTGGAGGGAACCTATGAAAAGTGGGGGATTAAGCAGGAGTCTGGGGGCTTAACATGACGTCCTTAAAAATATCCTCTTTTAACGTAAAAGGTCTAAATGTGCCGGAGAAAGAGTCTAAAATATTATATGAGATGCACAAAGCAAGATCTCAGATCCTATGTGTCCAGGAGACCCATTTCCTTAAGAGCCATATGACTAAATGGAAAAACAAGTATTACCCTGCCTGGTGCCATAGCAGCTGCTCAGATAATAAGACCAAAGGAGTAGCCATACTCTTTCATAGATAGTTGCCACATGAAATCTTAGAGACTAGAGCCGATGAAGACAGTTTGTTTTTGTCAGATGCAGCATACAGGGTACGACCTATACCATAGCCAATATTTACGCCCCCAACCACGGCCAGCTGACGTTCTTAGAAAGAGCCCTAGATGAGTTCACTGCCTTCACGCAGGGAACCTTAGTAGTCTGCGGCGACTTCAATGTCCCCTTGCAGCCGGATCTAGACATGTCAACAGGAAAATCGGCTGTTCCCCTAAATAAGTTAAATAAAATCAGAAAGTTGTTTCACAATATGCAACTTTGCGATGCCTGGCGTATAATGTCCCCAACCACGCGTGACTAGACCTTCTACTCCTTCCCGCACAGTAGCTATAGTCGTATTGGTTATATTTTTTTACAGCACTCCCTTCTCCCCACACTCAACAAAGTCTCTATTGACAATATTTTACTATTGGATCATGAGCCAATTCACTGTGTGTTAAATGTGCCAAATACCACTCGCAGACCATATTCATGGAGACTCAATGAGTCCCTGCTTAACGATGCCTTATGTCTATCGGATCTAAAGCAAACATTCCAGCTCTTTGTGGATGATCATCGCGCAGATGCTACCTCACCTCAGATCAAATGGGAGGCATTGAAAAGCATTTTGCGGGGAGTGCTTGTGAAGCATGGAGCGAGGATAAAAAGAGAGAAGCTTCAGCCAAGCTCTCAAAAATGGTTGATAGACTTGGTGTCCTCGAAACAGCGCACAAGGCCTCTCAAGACGAAACGGTCCTGAGGGAGCTGACACAGGTGCGACATGATATCCTCAGACAGCTAGAGCAGAAAAACAATAGATATAATCAGATCTGCTCCAATTGCTTCTATGAGTGGAGCAATAAACCTAGCAGGATGCTAGCAAGAGCTCTAAAAGACAAAAGGGTCTCACTGTATATCCCTGCGATTAAGAGCAAAACAGGCAAAATGGCACATTTAACCACAGAAATATTGGAAATCTTCCAGGCCTACTATCACGACCTATATAACTTGCCAAAGCAAACCCACTTGCCCCCCCAGGTCTCTTTAGATAATTATCTACATGACATGGCCCTCCATCCCTGCCTCTGGACAGACTTGCTGCTATGGAAGAACCCTTTTCGATAGAAGAGCTCACTGCGGCCATTTCCCTCCAGTAAAAGCCCCGGCCCGGATGGGTTCACTACGAAATTTTATAAGCTATTAAAGGAAGAAATATCTGTCCCGTTATTAAGTTCCTTCAATGCAATCTCGTCGTCCAATCTCTTCCCGGAACACTTCCTCCAAGCCTTTATTACAGTAATTCCCAAAGAGGGGAAAGACCCCCTACAGTGCCCCAGCTATGGGCCCAAATTTTCCCCTTTATTAAATACTGACACAAAACTCTTTGCCAAACTAATATCCGTGCGTCTAAACAGTATTCTCGAAGACTTGATTCATCTGGACCAAGTAGGATTCGTGCCCAACCGAGAAGCAAGGGACAATACCTCAAAAATGATCTCTTTTAAATCCATCAAGCGAAACTCTCATCCGTGCCCTGTATGCTGCTATCACTAGATGCTGAAAAAGCATTTGACAGAGTCGACTGGACCTTCATGGAGAGAGCTCTATCCCAATTGGGTTTAGGCCCAAATATGCTTCAACGAATCATGGCGCTGTACAGTAATCCCTATGCAAGAGTGAGGATTAACGGTGCACTGTCGACACCAGTCTCCATCCGCAATGGCACCAGGCAGGGTTGCCCGCTTTCCCCCATTCTCTACGTACTCACAATGGAGTATTTGCTTTAGAGTATAAGACAAAATCCTGACATCAAGGGTTGGGTGGGGGGGGGGGGGGGGTGGACATATAAATGCGCAGCATACGCAGACGATTTGCTTTTGTATGTTACCCAACCTTTGACATCTCTACCGGTCCTGATGAATGTATTAGAACGATTTGGGATGCTCTCCAACTTTAAGGTAAACACTGCAAAATGTAGGGCATTGAATGCAACATTTGACAAAGAAATAGTACGGGTGCTAAAAAGTAATTTCCCATTCATCTGGGCAAATCAATCCTTTAAGTACCTTGGGATCCACATACCGTCAGAACTCCCGCAACTATATGAGCTAAATTTTGGCCCTATTCTCAACATCGTCTCACAGGACTTAGCCCGATAGGAAAAGCGAGACTTCTCATGGCTGGGGCGCATTAACATCATTAAAATTAACATTCTGCCCCGACTTCTCTATTTATTCCAAGCTATCCCCATTTTACTAATCAAAACGTTTTTTCAGTCAGTAAATAAGCTCCTTAAAAAATTAATCTGGGCCGGCAAGCATCCACGAATTGCGAGATCCGTATTGATAAGACCCAAAGAGGAGGGGGGACTGGCATTACCAGACCTCAAGGCCTATTACACCGCAGCGGTGGCAGTCCGATTCATAGATTGGGTTGGGCATGGCTCAGGTAGGGACTGGGTTCAGATGGAAGAACGTATATACGGGGACCCCTATCGACAATTGCCATGGGGTAGGGAAAAAGGCCCTTCCCAGGATCAAATTGATATCCCTGCCTTGGGTAGCAATGCGCACTCTTTAAGGCCTTTGGGGAACGTATGGTCCAGATTCAAACTCTTCCAGCGGATGGACCTCTAAACCCGTCATCGGCAATCCGGACATTAACCCTTTTGGCTCTTTGAGGGGGTGTGCGAGATCTTGGTGATAGCGCTCTTTTTACGTTTCGGGATATTACACCAGGCTCCGCCTTGGGATCGTTTACAGAAATACAGGGCCGCCCTTTTACCCGAGACCCTTTAACTGGTTCACTCATCTGCAAGTGCTGCATTAAATATGCCGCAATTTTAAAGATAGGTTGAACCTTCACAGGGCCCTGGGGGCCTTTTTAATCGCACATCCTTACACAAAAGAATTCCTCTCATGCATCTCCCTGGATTATAAGTGGATAATAGGAAACAAGTTAACAGTAGCACCCATCTTATCAGTCAAGATGGGTGGGAAACTGGGTAGAGGGCGTTCCGGACGATGATTGGAGAAAAGCGTGCATCCTCTCACATCGCTCTATAATATCCTGTAGACTCCAGGAATTAAATTTTAAAATCATATCTAGATGGTACAGAGTTCCTGAGTTGTTACACAAGGTGTTCCCAGCAGTCCCCAATAGTTGTTGGCGGTGCAATGGCGCAACAGGGTCAATGACACATGTATGGTGGGGCTGCCCTCTCCTCCAACCATTCTGGATTAAAGTAATTGAAGGTATTAGACTTGTGATGGGAATATGCCTACAAAATGACCCGTCTACATACTTCTGTCTATGATCCCTTTGCGCTGGGTGTGTTAAAAGGGGGGCGTACTGATATTAAAATGTTTATAGCAAACTAGAGTAGTGATCCCTAGACGCTGGAGAACAAACATAGTCCCGACCATTACAAAATGGTTCCAGGAAATCTTTGTACTACAGCGTATGGAAGAGATAAGTGCGGAGCGCAATCAGAACACAGCTAGGTATTACGGGGTGTGCAGGGAGTGGCTGGAATTTTGTGGATCTCCAGGGTATGTGGACTTTGGGTGAGATCGCCCAGGAAGGTAACACAAGTAGCTTATTGGCTCTGAGATAAATCGGCCACATGGGATCTTAGGGACCTCTCCGGACGTGATAATCTTAGTTCGGTTCCTGTCCTCCCCCTCCATATAGGACTGTGGTCATCTGACTAAACATCTAGCAATGTGACGTATCCATAATGGCTGACATTTGTTTTGTTCTGTTTCAATTGAACGGTTAGTTCCTTTTGTTAAAAACGTATGGGTTATACCTATGAAGATATAGGTATTAGGGGGAAAAATGTTTGTGAGCTCATACCATAATGCATATACACTCACCGGCCACTTTATTAGGTACACCTGTCCAACTGCTCGTTAACACTTAATTTCTAATCAGCCAATCACATGGCGGCAACTCAGTGCATTTAGGCATGTAGACATGGTCAAGACAATCTCCTGCAGTTCAAACCGAGCATCAGTATGGGGAAGAAAGGTGATTTGAGTGCCTTTGAACGTGGCATGGTTGTTGGTGCCAGAAGGGCTGGTCTGAGTATTTTAGAAACTGTTGATCTCCTGGGATTTTCACGCACAACCATCTCTAGGGTTTACAGAGAATGGTCCGAAAAAGAAAAAACATCCAGTGAGCGGCAGTCCTGTGGGCGGAAATGCCTTGTTGATGCCAGAGGTCACAAAGGAGAATCGGGCAGACTGGTGTCGAAGCTGATACGAAAGGCAACTTTGGACTCCAACATAGCAACCCGTTACAACCAAGGTAAGGAGAAGAGCATCTGCTGAACGCACAGTACGGCGAACTTTGAGGCAGATGTGCTACAGCAGCAGAAGACCACACCGGGTGCACTCTCTTTTCAGCTAAGAACAGGATACTGAAGGCTCAATTTGCCAAGCTCATCGAAATTGGACAGTAGAAGATTGGAAATAACGTTGGCCTGGTCTGATGAGTCTCGATTTCTGCTGCGACTTCGGATGCTTAGGGGTCCAGAATTGGGCGTCCAACAACATGAAAGCATGGATACCATACATGCCTTGTCTCAAAACGGTCAGGCTGGTGGTGGTGGTGTCATGGTGTGGGGAATATTTTCTTTGGCGACTCGTTAGGGTCCCCTTAGGTTACCAATTGAGCATTCGTTTGCAAAACACCTTGTGGAATCTATGCACGGAAGAGAAATGAGGCACAGTCTGAAGGACAAAAAGGGGTCCAACCGCTTACTAGCATGGTGTACTAATAAAGTGGCGGGAAGTGTATATCTGTGATGTAATTAAGAGTGATACCAGATGTCTTCAATAAAGGCTTTGCATTTGAAAAAAAAAGAATTGGGTAGATTAGAGAATTTCAGTTTTTAGTTAGTAGGCTCGAGACTTTGAAGAAGCCTCCGTTGCTGTACAGGCAGCGGGTGGGGGACGGGGGGGGGGGGGGTGCGGGCTGTTTGAAAGGGAGTGTATATTGTGTGATTCTCGAGACTGCTTTGAATCTGCATTGAAATGGCTTTTTATTTACCAGTTTTTGCCAGTTTTGGTGAAATAGTACCTTGTATTTTGTGTGACTGTACTGTTATATTAGGATACAGAAATTTTAGTAATGAGGTGTATTTGATAGGTTCAAAAGCCACCTTTTTATTATTCCGTACACGATTTAATTAGATTTTTTTTCAACATTTGTGCAGCCAGTTTTGTTAAAGACCCCACTTTGTACTTACAAATAAGGATACAGAACTTTTCTAAATTTCCACCGCAGGTGTATTTCATAGGGAGCAAAAACCAGCTTTTATTATCCGTACACAATTGCAAATAGGTTTTTTTCACTTTGGGAGGCATTTTTGGGTGAAAGGACCCATCTGTGTACTTATATTACCATACAGGAAATTTGGTAGTAATTGCTGTAGTATTTCATAGGTGCAAAAACACACCATTAATTATCAGTACACAATTTAATTACGATGTTTTTCACTTTAGCGCAGCCCAGTTATATTCAAAGACCAACTTTGTACTTACCAATGGATACAGAAATTTTCTAGTCACCGCAGGTGTATTTTCATAGGTGCCAAAAACCACCCTTTTATTATCGTACACAATTTAACATAGTTTTTTTTTCACTTGGAGCGGGGTCATATTTTGTGAGAAAGACCCTCTATGTACTTATATTACCTTACAGAAAATTTGTTAGTAATTGCTGTTGTATTTCATAGTGCAAAAACATCCTATTATTATCAGTACATGTTACATGTTTTTTCAGGCCGAAAAAAACGACATACGTCCTCTCCAGTTCAGCCCATTTCTTTTAAGTGTTGCTAAGTGTTTCATGTGTTTGATCCACGAGGAGGCAAAAAACCCCCATGAGGTAGAAGCCAATTGTCCTCAATTAGTGTTGAGCGATTTTGTTATCGACTAAGTTGAAATCGGCAAGGTTTTTATGGTGATCGAAATTTTCAGATCATTCGATAATTAACAGGTTTAAAATCTGAGCGATCATCTCAGAAATCTAGTAAGTTCACGCCTTTTTCGGGCCGCTGCTGTAATTTTGGCGGCAGCAACTCATATTATTGAATAGAGCAGGGTGAGGTGAGATGTGTGTGCGACGGTCAAGACTGGGATGTGTATGGTTGCGATTGGTGGAAAAATCACATGACCCTGTTTTAATAGAACGGTTTCCTGTTTCAGCTCAGGTCTCTCGCGTTGCTCATAGGGAAAGGACGGGCGCTCTGCCTGTGGCCAAACCAGCGCAGCGAAAGTTAGTCTATTTATGACAGATGAAACCTCTGCTATTAGCTGTGGTCCTTCCAATTTAGTTAGATTAGAGATTTTAACATTTTATGTAGTTATCAAGAGAAATATAAAGCAGGATTTCTACCGGTGTAAAGCCGGAGGACGGGAGCGGGGGGGGGGAGCCCCGGGGCGAAACAGACAAGCTCTATTATAAAGAAAATTGGATAAAGTTCACAAGACTTAGTGTACGATATTGTAGTCGGAATTCTTTTTATTAACAGTTTGCTATTGAAGTATTTCATGGACTATTGGGGCAGTGCTGATCTTATATTGGATAAACATCATTGTATAGTAACTGCAGGTCTCTTTGTTAGGCTGCAAAACTCCACTTTTTTTATCAGGTATTACTTTCATATAGGGTGTTCAATTTTAACATTAACCTGTGGACTGTTTTATCATTTCAACCTTGCACTTAAATTACAAATTACAGCAATCCTTGTAGTCAGCATCTGCACAGGTTGTTTGCTTGGCCTCAAAAATACCGATGTATCGTAAGAAAACATCATCAGTTACGTGTTTTTTGACTTTGCGCACCACGTATGTCATTGAGCAGCATACACACATTGTGTCGCCTAGCATCTACGTAAAATCTTAAAACTGCAATTCTATTTCACACACAGGTGAATGAAAGGTTGCAAAAAATACGTTGTAGTATACGAAAACATAAACAGATACGTGTTTTTTGACTTTTTGCACCCAGTTAGTAACTGTCATTGACGCGCATCTACAGTAAGATGTCTTAAAACAGCTATTCTATATTCACACAGGTGAATTGAAAGGTTGCGCAAACTAAAATACCAGTTTATTATTCAAAACATAACAGTTACGTGTTTTTTGACTTTTGCGCACCCAGTACTGTTCATTGACGGCAGCATCTACGTAAATCTTTAAAACAGCAATTCTATATTCACACAGGTGAATTGAAAGGTGCAAAAAATACAGTTTATTATCACAAACATTAACAGTTACGTGTTTTTAGACTTTTGCGCACACAGAACTGATCATGTACGCAGCAACTACGTAAATCGTAATACAGAAATTCTATATTCTCCACAGGTGAATATAAAGGTGCAAAAAATACATTTTATTATATCAAAACATAACAGTTACGTGTTTTTTGACTTTTGCGCACCCAGTACTTTTCATTGACGCAGCATCTACGTAAATCTTAAAACAGCAATTCTATATTCACCACAGGTGAATTGAAAGGTGCAAAAAATACAGTTTATTATATCAAAACATAACAGTTACGTGTTTTTTGACTTTTGCGCACCCAGTACGTTCATTGACGCAGCATCTACGTAAATCTTAAAACAGCAATTCTATATTCACCACAGGTGAATTGAAAGGTGCAAAAAAATACAGTTTATTATATCAAAAACATAACAGTTACGTGTGTTTTTTGACTTTTGCCCACCCATTACTGTTCATTGACGCAGCAAATACGGAAATCTTAAAACAGCAATTCTATATTCCCCACAGGTGGATTGAAGGTGCAAAAAAAAATACAGTTTATTATATCAAAACATAACAGTTACGTGTTTTTTGACTTTTGCGCACCCAGTACTGTTCATTGACGCAGCATCTACGTAAATCTTAAAACAGCAATTCTATATTCACAGGTGATTGAAAGGTGCAAAAAATACCGTGTATTATACAAAACATAAACAGTTACGTGTTTTTTGACTTTTGCGCACCACCAGTACTGTTCATTGGAAGCAAGCATCTTTGTAAATCTTTCAACAGCAATTCTATATTCACCACAGGTGAATTGAAAGGTTTAAAAAATACAGTTTATTATATCAAAACTTTTTAGTTTCGTGTTTTTTGACTTTTGGCACCAGTACGTTATTGCGCAGCATCTACGTAAAACTTTTTTAAAAAAGCAATTTTTTATTCACAAAAGGTGAAATTTAAAGGTGCAAAAAAATAAAGTT
>JAODAL010063500.1:0-19204 GCA_025379985.1 Phyllomedusa bahiana
TTGAATTGTAGGGCGGTTTACCCCCGCTAAAAAAGTGACATGTCAATTATCCCCGCCGGCGGTTTTCGCCCCCGGGGAGAGGAGACGTACCCATAGTTTTTAGGGAAAACGTGATTTTCCGTAATGAAGGGGCGTTTTGGGCCCTGTAATTGGCGCACTTCGGGGCGTAATTACGGACCGAAAATACGGCCCATTTTAAGGCGTTAAAACATGGCCTTAATAAGGGATGTCACTTTCTCCTTCAGCGTACAATCCCATTGTTTTAAAATCGAAGGGTAATTTGTCTCATGAGAGCTATGAATTACGCAATTGCGGCGGTGCGCATGTCAGGTGTATTAAAGGCAAATACACCACAAAATGCATCCCGCAATTACGCCGTGGAACGTACCAGTTGTCTGGGCTGCAGCAGCTAGAAACATAGGCAACCCTGACAAATGACAGGTATAAAAAATTATTCAGATACAATTCATCATCAGGTTGTAGTTTAACATGTATAAAAGGACAGAACAGGCAGGAATATGTTTAGTGACAGAAATGGGGCAATATTGTGATATGTGTGTTGATACACATAAAACACATTATATACATTTACATACACTTGTTCACACCACACAATAGATATATCCATATATATAAAAACGTATACATTCATAGCATGCCCACACCACAATATTATATATATATTTATATATATATATATATATATTATATATATATACATTACATAACATACAAAACCACACACAAACAACAAAACACACTTCACACACACACACAAACACACACACACACAAACACACACACACACACACAACACACTCTCTAACCCCACCGGCCACTTTATTAGGTACACCATGCTAGTAACGGGTTGGCCCCCCTTTTGCCTTCAGAACTGCCTCAATTCTTGTGGCATAGATTCCACAAGGGTTGAAAACGATGCTCAAATTGGTACCAAGGGGGCCCCAAAAGAGTGCCAAGAAAATATTCCCCACACCATGACCCCAAAACCAAAACCACCCCTAAAACCTTGAACAAGGCAGGATGGCCCCCATGCTTTCATGTTGTTGAGGGAAAAAATTTTCTGCCCCTACCATCCGAATTTTCGCAGCAGAAATCGAAAACCACCCAAAACCAGGAAAAACGTTTTTCCAATTTTACTGTCCAATTTCGATGAGTTTGGGGCCCAATTTTGGACCCTCATTTTCTGTTTTGGGCCTGAAAGGAGGGGGCCACCCGGTGGGGGGTTCTTCTGCTGCTGTCCCCCCATCTGCCTCAAAGTTGGGCCGTACTGGGGCGTTCTGGGGTTGCTTTTCCCTTATTGGTTGTAAACGGGTGGCTTTTTTTGGGGGGGGTCACTGTTCCCTTTTTTCTATCGCTCGAAACTGTCTGAAATTTTTTGACCTCGGGCCCCCAAAGGCATTTCCGCCAAAGGACCCCCCGCCTAAATGGTTTTTTTTTTCTTTTTGGACCTTTCTCTGAAAACCCCCTTTAGAGAGGGTTTGGGGTGGTAAAAAACCCAAGGAGTTCAGCGTTTTTGAAATTTCGGGCCCAACCCCTTTGGAACAACAACCCATCCCACGTTAAAAGGCACTAAAACCCACCTTTTCTTTCCCCATACTAAATGCTGGTTTTAAAACTGCAGGAGATTGGGTTTTTAAACCATGTTTACAGGGCCCTAAATGCCCCTGATTTGCCCCCAATGTGTTTGGGTTGATTAGAAAAAAAAGTGTTAACGAGCAGTTAAAAACAGGTGAAACCAAATTTAAAAAGTGGCCTTTGTGGGGTATTATTTTACCATTTAAAATTTTATTTAAAACACACAAAAATTTTAAAATACCATTGCATAAACATTTTTTAAAACCAAACCCCCACACTTTATACCACACTTATATAAACTACATATATAACACTTTACATACCCCACATACACAAAAAACACATATATAACAAAATTTCATAACACAAAATTCCCCCACATGAAAAACCACATATATACATTCAGCACATTTTAATATTCATGAAGATTATTTGGTTTTCCCCCTTTTTTTGTGGTTTTCCCCAATTTAAGGTCTTACAGTGGGGGGTTTCTAAACCCCTTTTTGGGGGGGCCCTTCTTTGGGCCCCTGGGGATGTGCTGTGTTGCCCCAAAAGGCTGTGTAGTTGCGGGGCCCCGGGAGCAAGCAGGGGGGGGAGCTCCCCCATAAATGTGTCCCGCTTCCTAAAATCCCGGGTTTTGGGTTTGCTAAAACCCGGGCTGCAGCATAAAAAAGCCCCTGACGCCCGGGGAGCTTCAGGGGAGTGACATGCCCCCTCCCCCCTTTGAAAGCGCCGGCACCTCACGCAGTCTTTCCCCCCCTCCCTGCACTGAAAAACGGCTTGAGCTGTGTGTCTAGGAAAGCGGAATTTCGCTCTGGAGATCGTCGGAGCTGCAGGCAAATAGCAGCTTTCGTGCAAACCCCCGGGCTGGAAAAATTTGGGGCCCAGGGAGGAAATTTTCCGGGGCTTGTACCCAAAATAAAAATGCCTAGCGAAGCCCCCCCTGCCCGTCAAAACCCCCAAAAAAAAAAACTGGTCCCCGGGCTCCCCCCAATTTTTGTTTTTTCCCCCTCTAAATTTTTTCTAATATTTGTTTATGATTTTTCCCTTTTCCCCACTTTGAGAAGCCTATGGGAAAAATCCATGTCATAGCTCATAGTAAAATTAAACTACTTAAGTAGCTGGATTTTAAAATATCCTAAGACCTCTTTTCTATAAAATAAGGCAGATGCCCAGCGTGTAAGCCAAACAAGTCTGTAGGATTAAGTGGCCCCCAAAGGGGGCCAAAAAAATGTATTTTTGCCCTTATTTGGGGTTGCAAATTTAAAAACCCGAATAGCACAAAAATTTCCAATTCCATTGTATGGGGATTTAAAAAAAAAACACATTTTAATGTTAAAGGGAGCGTCTTTAAATTATTGTGGGTTTAAACCGCCCCCCCGGAGGATCCGGGGTCCGGGGGGGCCGGGTGGGGATGTCAGCTGGGAATTATGCAGCTGACAAACCCCGCCCATTTGCGCGAACTTGCTTTAAGTTCGTTCGATCCTCAGGTTGTATCCCCTACTCCGGGTTTCGTGAACCCCCCAAAAGACCTGGATGTATGGATAGCCCCAAAGGGCTTTAAGGGGGTTTAAAATTTCGGCCACACAAATTATGTAAGGTTTTTATCCTTTTTTTTTTTTTTTTTAAGGCGTGTTCCCACCGTAGACTGAGGAAATATTGATAGGATATGTCATCAAAGTCTGATAGGTGCAAACCCTTAAAACTGGGAACTGCACCTCTCTCAGGAACAGTCCTCCTGAAGGTATCAGCTCAGAATGGAGAGCCGGTCACACTTGTGCACGACTCTCCGTTCTTTTTCTAGGGGATTTCCCCAGTACAGGGGGAGCGCTTGTTTTCATTCTGTAAAGGGGAGACCCAGAAAGGGGGTGCTGTGTTTCCATTCCCCTTAGGGGGATTTCCCCATACAGGGGAGCGCGTGTTCTCCATTCCCTCCATGGGAGTTCCAGTAAGGGGAGCGCTGTGTTCTCCTTTCTCCTCTATGGGGTTCCCAGTACGGGGGAGCGCTGTGTTCCCCTTTTTCCCCCTCTGGGGAGTTCCCTTAAGGGGAGCGCTGTGTTCTCTCCTTTGTTCTAGGGGGAGTTCCCAGTCGGGGGGGGCGCTGTGTTTCCATTCTGTTTTAGGGGGAGCCCCCCGTACGGGGGAGCCTGTTTTCTCCTTCTGTTCTACGGGGTTTCCAGTACGGGGGAGCGCTGTGTTCCCATTCTGTTCTATGGGGTTTCCCTATAGGGGAGCGTTTGGGTTTTCCCCATTCTCCTTTGGGGTTCCCAGTACAGGGGAGGCTGTGTTCCCCATTTGTTTAGGGGATTTCCCAGTACAGGGGAGCGCTGTGTTTCCATTTCCTCCATGGGATTTCCCAGAAAAGGGAGCGCTGTGTTCCCCATTTCTTCATGGGGTTTCCCAGTAAGGGGAGCGTGTGTTCTCCTTTTTTCTCCTCTATGGGAGTTCCCAGTACAGGGGACGCTGTTTTTTCTCCATTTTGTTCTATGGGTTTCCCGTACAGGGGGCTGTGTTTCCTTCTGTTCTATGGGATTTCCCCAGTACAGGGGGGTGGTTTTCCTTTTTTGTTCTATGGGATTTCCCAGTAAGGGAGCGCTGGTTTTTCCAATCTGTTCTATGGGATTTCCCCATACAGGGGAGCCTGTGTTCTCCATTCCCCCCATGGGGTTCCAGTACAGGGGAGGGGTTTGTTTTCCCCTTTTTCCCCTTATGGGGTTCCCAGTCAGGGGGGCGTGTTCTCCCCATTTTGTTTAGGGTTTCCAAAAAGAGGAGCGCTGTTTTTCCCCATTTTCCTCATGGGAGTTCCAGTGGGGAGCGTGTGTTCTCCTTTCTTCTTTGGAGTTTAAGAACAATGAAAATTTTATTGTCCCCTGTATGGGAACTGCTTTAAGCAAATGAAGCGCTGTGCCCAAGCGTGCCGGCTCTCCATTTTGAGCAGGCACTTCCCGGACCGCCCTGAATTGGGGACAGCATTAGGCTTGGATGTTTGTGCAAAAATTTTTAAAATACTTTGCAGAAAAATTATTTTTTTGTGTTGGGGTTTCAGCTGTATCCGAGAAAAATCCATTCATTTTTTATTTAGCTAAATTTCCCTGTTCCCAAATTTTTTTAAACAAAGAAAATGAAAAAAAAAAAAGCATTTTTTTGCTTGTAGTTGATGCAATTTATATTTTTGTTTAATTTTTAAAGAGCCTTGATGCACCTATTTATTTTTTTTAAAAGGCAAGTTTTTTTTTTAAGGCAAAGAAGAAAGGGTTGTACAGAGTTGTAGACATCAAGCTATGAACCACCCACAGCCGACCAGGGGGGAGGAGGATGCTGAATTGAATTGTTTTGGTTGAAATTTTGGGAAAAACCCTTTAATTTGGAACCAGTGAAATTTTGATCAGAAAACACTTATTGCTGAACATATTTTTGATGCCTTAAAAGAAAACACCATGTGAGAACCCAAGCACCTAGAGTCTCAATAGTTGATGAAAATCCCAGTGGAAAGCAGACGGCAGACCCAGTGATGAACTGGTTACATGTATTTCTATGGGATGATTCAGTGACTAACGTAATAACTTCAGTAATGAACTTAGAGGAAATCCTATACAGGTCGGCCCCCTGCTCAGCCCCTCCGGGCTCACATGTATGAATGTATATTACTCCTATTCACTGCTTGCTATGACAATGGATAGCAGATGGGACATTTTCATCATTGGGTTAATATAACGAATCGTTGACCATAGGAGACTACATTGGATGCAGGCAATTGCTGATATTACTGTAGGGCACCAGGAGATGGGATCTCAGGTCCCCTCCCTAGATAGTAGGGATTATTACATCACCTGCTCCTGTGATATGATGGTCAATAGTGTTTTCCTGCAAGGATACTGGATTTTAGGCAAGAGATCTAAATCCCTGACCTGCTCCTCCATCCCTCACCCCCTTCCCAGGTGCCTGCATGCCCGTACTGACCAAGACTCCAATCAAGGGCATAACAAGAGTTGTAGCAGCCTGTGGGGCACATACATTACAGGGGGCCAAGTCAGGTATCTTTGTAGGGAACAGGTGTTCTGCTATGGAGTGCTACCATGTAGGTTCTCTGATAGCTGGCGGTATTATTCATATCTTTAAGGGGTTGTCTCGATACAAGGATCGCTGCTTTTTATGTTAAAGATGTTGCAAAGACAAGTCCCTTTGCAATATGTGTCCATTAACAGTGTCCTACCTATTCCTAGATATCCCCTCTTGTATGGGCTGCATCAGCTCCTCAGGTCGCTATAGCTACAGACCTGTTTGATCTCTCCTGATGGGCTGCCAGCACTGGTTGCTATCGCTACAGACGTGTTTGATCTCTCCTGATAGGCTGCCAGCACTGGTTGCTATAGCTACAGACCTGTTTGATCTCTCCTGATAGGCTGCCAGCACTGGTTGCTGTAGCTACAGACCTGTTTGACCCTCTCCTGATGGGTGCCAGCACTGGTTGCTATAGCTACAGACCTGTTTGATCTCTCCTGATAGGCTGCCAGCACTGGTTGCTGTAGCTACAGACCTGTTTGATCTCTCCTGATAGGCTGCCAGCACGGGTTGCTATAGCTACAGACCTGTTTGATCTCTCCTGATAGGCTGCCTGCACTGGTGCTATAGCACAGACCTGTTCGCTCTCCTGATGGGCTGCCAGCCGGGTTTTCTATAGCTACAGACCTGTTCGATCTCTCCTGATGGGCGGCCAGCACTGGTTGCTATAGCTACAGACCTGGCTTCTACTGCAGCCTAGTGGAAGCCAGTAAACACGCCCCTGAATTCAAACTGAAACTAAGAAAACAGGACAAATCAATGTAGTGAGACAACCCCTTTGATTATTGCTACTTATGCTGCCATTCTAGTTTATTGTTAATAGGTGTTGGGGCCCCATTGTAGTTTGCTATGGGGCCCTATGCATTCTAGTTCCTCCCCTGATGCCAAACTATAATCCTAAAAAAAAAGCCACAGCACTCCAAATATTAACAGTAAGTGAAATTATTAGTTCATGTGACCGCAACATTTCAGCTCTATCAAGAGCTTTGCTCAAGCAAAGCGACGTCTGCAAACAGGGCTTTTTACACCCAAAAAGAATCGTACAGATGCACCTAACAGTACAAGTGTACAAACTGCAAAATGTATACTAGTGCATTCAATATATACAAGTAGGGATACATATGTGCATGAAGCATAATAAAAATACCAAAGTATCAGTATTTGCTGCAAACATTACTTAATATCATTAAAGACCTTGTTTAAAAAGGGGAGGGGACCCCCCCGGGGCTTGCGAGCTTGCGTCGGCTACTGTATCAACCAATACCTCATTTTTGATTTTTTTCCCAGTTTTTATTTTTTTTGCCCAAAAACACGGGGACTTAGGTACAAGTTTTAAGTGCACCTTTAATGCGGGGCATTGCCCAATTTTTAATTGTGGCCCGATATAACTAAAACCAGTATGGTGTAACTGTAAAAGGGGTTTCCCCTTTGTATCCCCCTTAAACTATTGCAATTTCATCAGTATTGTTGCATTTTGACACCCCTATTTTGTACTGTGGTTTTTTGTTTCCCGGGTGTGAACTGTATCTAGACTTTTGCTCTTTAAAATTACCGGCACCTGTTTTAATACACGGAGTGTTTGGTTCCCTTACCCTTCTATGGGATTTTTCCCAGTACAGGAGAGCGCGGGTTTCTCCTTTATCTTTATAGGAGTTCCCATACAGGGGACGTGTTTTCCCATTCTCCCTTTGGGGACTTCCCAGTACGGGAGGCTGTGTTCTCCATTCGTTCTATGGGAGTTCCCATAAAGGGGGACATGGTTCTCCTTTGCTCTAGGGGATTTCCCCAAAAACGGGGAGCGTTTTCTCCTTTCTGTTCTTGGGGTTCCCAGTACAGGGGGAGCACTTTTTCCCCCTTCTGTTCTATGGGAGTTCCCCCAGACGAGGACACGTGTTCCCCATTTGTCTAGGGATTTCCCCAGTACATGGGAGCGCGGTTTTTCTCCTTTCTGTTCTTGATTCCCCAGTACAGGGGAGCACTGTTTTTCCTTCTGTTCCATGGGTTCCCCAGTACAGGGGGGCGTGTGTTCCCCTTTCTTTTTCTATGGGAGTTCCCAGTACAGGGGAGCGCGTTTCTCCATTCTCTTCTATGGATTCCCAAAGGAGGCGGGGTTTCTCCTTTTTCTTTTTTGGGATTTCCCCCAGTAAAGGGGACCCGTGTTCTCCATTCTGCTCTTGGGAGTTCCCATGGGGGGACCCTTGTGTTCTCCATTTGTTTAGGGATTTCCCCAGACAGGGAGCGCTGGTTTTCTCCATTTTTTCACGGGGTTCCCAGTCGGGGAGCGCTGTTTTCCCCATTCTTTTTAGGATTTTCCAGTATGGGGGGACGCTGTGTTCTCCATTCTGTTCTGGGGAGTTCCCAGTAAGGGAGCGCTGTTTTTTATTTCTTTTCTAGGGGTGTTCCCCTACAGGGGACGCTGTGTTTTCCATTTGTTTAGGGGTTTTTCCCATAAGGGGGAGCGCTGTTTCCCCATTCTGTTTGGGGATTCCCAGTACGGGGACGCTGTGCTCCCCATTCTTTTCTATGGAGTTCCTAAAAGGGGGAGCGCGGTGTTCCCATTCTGATCTATGGAAGTTCCTGTCGGGGGATGCTTTTTTTCCCCAAATTCTTTTCTATGGGAGTTCCCAGTACGGGGGCAGCGCTGTGTTCTTCATTCTTTTTTGGGGAAGTTCCGTACGGGGGTGCCTTGTTCTTCTTTCTTTTCTTGGGGAGTTCCCGCACAATGGTGCTTGTTCTCCATTCTGCTTATGGGATTTCCCCAGTACAGGGAGCGTGTTTTTTCTAGATTTCTTTATGGTTCCAGTACGGGGGAGCGCTTGTTTCTCCATTTGTTCTAGGGAATTCCCATTCTTTTATGGGAGTTCCCATACAGGGAGTGGGTACTCTGAACTCCAATAAAAAAGAATGGGGGTTTGTTGGAATTGACTGCTCTCCCTTTAGCTGAGACTTTCAGCTCCCGGTTTGGGAAAAGGAAAACCCTGACGAGAAACAAGCAGACAAGACCTTTAAACTGTAAAGATCTGAAAACTTCCTTTTAAAAAGAAATTGAAGAAATACATAATAAATATGAATTAATATATTAAAGGTCAATAGAGAGATTCCCCAGGGTTCCCTTTAATCAACAAGGGGGGCGCCTCTGTGTGTTAGGGAAAGTAAGTTTCTACTTAAACATAGAAAGATTTTTTTTACTTTAATAACAGTGGTACTGTGGCACTCTCTGCCGGGAACTTTTCATGGTGAATTTTACTACCGTTTAAAAAGGGGTTGGGTTTTAAATTTTTAGGGTTAATATAGAACAAGTTATAGTGACCAGGATTCTGGGGAAGGGGCTGGGACATTTCTAATGTAATAATAGAACAAGTTAAGTGACCGGATTTGGAGAAGGGCTGGAGACATTTCTAGAGTAATAATAAACAATTATAGTGACCGGGAATTTGGAGAAAGGCTGGAGCATTTTTAGATGTAAAAATAGAACAATTTTAAATGACCAGATTTTTGGGAAGGCCGGATACATTTCTAGATGAATAATATAAAAAGTTAAGTGAGGATTCTGGGAAGGGGTTGGGTACATTTCTTTATGAATAAATAACATTTTTAGTACCGGTTCTGGAGAAGGGGCTGGAAAACATTCAGATGTAATAATTAAAAAGTTATAGTGACCGGATTTTAGAAGGGTCTGGTTACATTTCTAGATGTAATAATAGAACAAGTTATGGGTGACCGGATTCTGGAAAAGGGGTCTGGAGACATTTCTAGATGTAATAATAGAACAAGTTTTAGTGCCCAGGATTCGGGGGAAGGTCCGGATACATTTCTAGATTTAATAAATTAACAAGTTTAAAGTGACTGGGATTCTGGAGAAGGGTCTGCATACATTTCTAGATGCAATAATAGAACAAGTTATAGTGACCAGGATTCTGGAGAGGGGTCGGGATACATTTCCAGATGTAATTTTATAACAAGTTATAGTGACCAGGATTCTGCGAAGGGTCTGGATACATTTCTAGATGTAATAATAGAACAAGTTATAGTGACCGGGATTCTGGAAAAGGGTCTGGATACTTTCTAGATGTAATAATATAAACAAGTTATAGTGACTGGGATTCTGGAGAAGGGACTGGATACATTTCTAGATGTAATAATATAACAAGTTATAGTGACCAGGATTCTGGAGAAGGGTATGGATACATTTCTAGATGTAATAATATAACAAGTTATAGTATCAGGATTCTGGAGAAGGGTCTGGTTACATTTCTAGATGTAATAATAGAACAAGTTATAGGTACCAGGATTCTGGAGAAGGGGCTGGATACATTTCTAGATGTAATAATATAACAAGTTATAGTGACCAGGATTCTGGAGAAGGGGCTGGATACATTTCTAGATGTAATAATATAACAAGTTATAGTGACCGGGATTCTGGAGAAGGGTCTGAATATATTTCTAGATGTAATAACAAGTTATAGTGACCAGGATTCTGGAGAAGGGTCTGGAGACATTTCTTGGAGTCACAACAGCAGCAGAACGCTTAATTAACCCCAGGATGTAAATTGCGAAAAAGAATTCAGAAGCCAAAAATGAAGTGGAATTTTTATTTTAAAAACGCTGTATCTTTATATGAATACAACAGGAAAAGGCTTAGATCCCTCTTGCATATTCAATGTGCTGTGAGCAGATAGCATTAAATGTATATACAGCAGCAGTGGACGCACACTGGATTTCAGATCCAATACCCCACAAAATCAGAAATAGAGCGTTAAGAGAACAGTCTCTGAGACAAGCTGTGACTCCCCACAGAAATCGCTGTATAAAAATCAGTTCTTCAGAAAGCGCTATCACCCGCAGCAGCACCTTCCCTATCAGTACAGTGAGAGGAGTGTGAGCTCCCAGCGGCGCGCTCGGTCTTATATAGTGCGGTGACGTCACAGAATCCCGCCGGTCTCTGATTGGCTTCATCTCTGCACATGTCATGCAGGCTATGCCCCTTCGTCCTCCCAGAGTGCTTTGCCCCATGTAGCGCCATGTGCTCGCAGCCATTTTATCAATCAAAAGCACACTTCGTTCACCCGAAGTACCCCAAAGTTCGACTTCGTTCCGAACCGAAGTTTTCCTGAAATTCTAAACTAATTCCACCTCGTTAGAATCGATTCGCCCATCTCTACTTCTGATACTCTGTCTCTGTAGTTGAGCAAACATTGTTTGGCTAATCCACAGGGGATAACTGTATTGTGCACAGGAGAGAAGATAAGCTCCTAGCAGGTAGCGTTCTTTCATTTGTTCACAAATTGATGCAGGGGAAGAGGGAGGAGGGCTGAGCAGGGAGTGTCTGCATGTTTACTTAGATAATTACATTACAACCAGTGGATTCTCTATACATAAGACACAGGATCTTTTCTCCCCAGTCCCTTCAAATCTGGTTCATATTCCCTGCCTCCAGATAAGAAGTGCAAACAGTGCAAGCTCCTGTCAGCTCCTGGGCGTGTCTAATATAAACTGTCAGGAAACTAAGGGCATCTTAGTCAGGCTGTAGCTCTCAGAGGCTTCACTTTTTGTAATCACATATATTTAGAAAAGTGATTAAATACCCATTTTGGCGGATCCCACCTCAACATTACATTGTGGCAAAACCCCTTTAAATGATTATAATTTAATCTATTATATTTTTATTAAACTTGTATAATGATTATTGTTACATAAATTTAGTGGTTTTAAGACAAAAGGATCTCATGCTTGGTTCTCATTGTGGTTTGGACTCATTCTGAACCTTTTCAGGTATCTAAAAAAAAAGAAGGATCCCACAATAGAGCCATATCCTAAAATGCAAGAAAAACTGATATGGGGGGGAGGGGCTCCATCTTAATGCACATGTCATATATCTTTTCCAAAAAGCTATTCCTGAGGTCAGAAGAACTATGCTCTCTTGAAGAGTAGGGTGACAAACCAGGACATTAACAGTGAATGCACAGGGGACTGATTTGCTGCATTATTAATGTGGATTTGTGCACGGAAAATCTTCATTCTATTATAGTGCAAGATATATGGATGGGGTTTTCCAGACACCATGCCCAAAAAGTGGAATTTTTCAAGTCCACAGCATATCTACTGTATTTCTATTATGGATCTTATCTCATTGAACTAGATTGAGTGAAATCCACACCATAATCTACACAAAACACATTTCAACTGTTGCAGATGTTTATGTGCAGATTTAACCACACACACACACACACACACAAACACACATCCACACACACACACACACACACACACACACACACACACACACACACACACACACACACACACACACACACACACACACACACACACACACACACACACACACACACACTATCTTAAAGGGGTTGTCTCACTACAAGGATTGCTGATTTTTATGTTAAAGATCTTGTAAAAACAAGTCACTTTGTAATATGTGTCCATTAACAGTGTCCTTCCTACTCCCAAATATCCCCTCTTGCATGGGCTGCATCAGCTCCTCAGGTTGTTATAGCTACAGACCTGTTAAATTTCTCATGATAGGCTGCCAGTGCTGGTCGCTATAGCTACAGACCTGTACAATCTCTCCTGATAGGCTGCCAGCACTGGTTGCTATAGCTACAGACCTGTTTGATCTTTTCAGATAGGCTGCCAGCACTGGTTGCTATAGCTACAGACCTGTTTGATCTTTTCAGATAGGCTGTCAGCACTGGTTGCTATAGCTACAGACCTGCCTTCTACTGCAGCCTAGTAGAAGCCAGTAAACACGCCCCTGAATTCAAAGTGAAACCGAGAAAACAGGACTGAGGTAAGATGAATCAGTGTAGTGGGGCAACCCCTTTAAGTCTATCACAGTTTGACTGGCTTGGTAGCATAGTGGGTGACAATGAGTGCCTAGAATCCAGTGATGTCACAATTAGCAGCCATGCTATATCCACGTTCAGCAGCGTTATTTTTCAGAACTATTTGAAGGCTCAGACAGATTATTTTTTAATCCTTCAGCTATCTACTTCCCCAATAAGCAATGGGAGTCAAGAAATCTATCATGCTGGTGCTACTATGTATGTCAGTCCTCAAGTTCTCGGTTCCTCCTCTTAATGAAGAGATTCTAGACTCTTCTCTACACCAAATCCATTCTAGACTCTTCGCTACTTCGACCCATCTTTCTCCTGCAGAAATGGAAACTTTTTTCGGCCAAACGGAGGTAGCGACCATAGGCTGCTCTGAAGCCTGCACCAGCTCTGAGGAACTTTTGAGACTTCTCTCCATTTTCTATCATGGAGCCACGTCTTTGGTTATATTAAGGTAGTAGTTTTATTTATTTCATTTTTTTAGGGCACCTGCCATCTGATTTATGGAGAGAAAGTTCTATATCATATAGAGAGATAGATAGAGAGATAGAGAGAGAGGGGTAGAGGGATAGAGATGGATGGAGAGGGGAGAGATGGATGGAGAGGGGGAGAGATGGATGGAGAGGGGGAGAGATGGATGGAGAGGGGGAGAGATGGATGGAGAGGGGGCGATAGAGGGAGAGAGATGTGTGTGTATATACATATATATATATATATATATATATATATATATATATATATATATACATATATACACACATATATAGTTTTGTAGGGAAAGACTCAGTGTAATTTGTATTTTTATTCATTTAACCTACAGCCATCTCTGTATGCACACTCATACAAGGAAGATTGTAGGACTGCCCGCTGGACTCCTTAATCCAGAACAAGCAGTAAACTAAATGGAGTCCAGTGGGTAGTCCTATTAGTGATTGACAGCCTTCCATGTATGAAGGTGCATATAGTGATAGTGATAGAAGTAAATTATTAAGATATAACTTCTACCAAGTCTTTTTCTACAGAACTAGATCAATCTGCTCAGCTCCACCTGCTCTGTAATATGCAGATCAGATAGCATCTTCATGTGACAGGTAGCCTTTATGTGAATTTGTTCACTACACACAGAGCTCGGAACCCCCATTAAGTATTAAAAAAATAATAGCTTTATTTGATAGTAATTTCTGACCACCTTAAAGTTAACATGGCGCTATTGATATAATAAACGTGAAAGCAATAGCAAGCACATAATGCAGATTTTCCTTTCAAAATGAGCTCCCATCAGGATTTCTTGCTAAACCTTAGCCTGAGCACGCAATCGTCATTGCCATTATTCTGTGTTGCCCTTGGCCCAGGATTCTAGGGCTTTCAACCCAATCTGTCCTTTGCACCCACTTTTCTTGAAGGGCTTAACTATAACAATGTTAAGTTGCTTAGACACAAAATTGACTGCCGCTAACCCTAATATTTGTATCCGCCCCTCTTTTACACCTATTATTTCGCCCTTGGGGGAGACAAAAAAATTGACATCTCTTGGTTTGAGTTCTTAAAGGGGTTGTCTCACTACATTGATTCATCTCACCTCAGTCCTGTTTTCATGGTTTCATTTTGGGAAATTTAGGGGCGGGTTTACTGGCTTCCTCTAGGCTACAGTAGAAGCCAGGTCTGTAGCTATAGCAACCAGTGCTGGCAGCCTATCAGGAGAGATCAAACAGGTCTGTAGCTATAGCGACCTGTGGAGCTGATGTAGCCCTTACAAGAGGGCACATCTAGGAATAGGTAGGATACTGTTAATGGACATATATTGCAAAGTGACTTGTTTTTGCAAGATCTTTAACTTAAAAAGCAATCTTTGTAGTGAGACAACCCCTTTAAGACCTGTTCATCAGGTTACTCCTCAAGTGACGTGAAAGAAGAAATTGCAGTTGAAAGGAGAAGACAAAAAGCCAACTTAAAATTTGGCAGGGTTGATCTGGAAGGAGACAGGCGCCCATGAAAATGTCTATTTACTAATATCTGTTGGAAATATTATAAATTTGGCAGTCACAATAAACGCCTTGCTCAACTGGCTGTCCCCCAAATTTATATTTTGAGACAAGCAGTTGGGGCCGCTTCCACCTCCCTCACACACAGTAACTGGACACCTGTGGTGTCCTCCTGTTAAGGGCCTTGTGCCCAATATATAGGATATTTAGACCCCTTAATTAGGAGGAAGCCCACCCATAAGTTAGCAATGTGCCCCTCTAAGGGAGGTGGAATAGATACCTCCATAAAGAAGCAAGTGGTGCTATAGGGCACTTTCTGTTCCCTGGTGCAATACTAAGCATGCAATGACATTTCCATGTAATTTTTTTGGGGTAATCACCACCCAAAATCGTTTTGGAACACCAAATAAAGCGTTCGGATTCAGGTTGATCATCTCTGAACCAAATCTGAACTGCAGCACTGATGTAAAACTACTTCTCGAGATGCCGACCCGATTTGTTAATTCACAATCTTGAACTCTTTTTCCAGAAACCCCTTCTAATGGTACTGGTCCCACAGGCAGAGAAGACCAGCAAGACACCTACTCTTCAATTGCTCAAATGGCAAAAAAGAAAAACAAAATTACTTCCTCTGTTAAAAATCTTCTATTAAAAATACAACTTAATAAAACTGATACAACTTAAAGGGGTTTTATCATTTCATTAAATGGTCTTCAGAATAAGGGGACAGTGAAAACAAGCAACTTTGCAATTGGATGTCATTAGCAAAGCTGTCTTGTATTACAGTTTCCTTATCTTGTGTTTTTGTTACACTGATATCAGTCCTTTTGGAATCCCTCCAGGATCCCTCTCCTTGCATTTCACTAGCTGAGAGCTCAATTACAATTCTGTACAGCCCCGGTCGAATTCACGGAGCTGTCTCTTCACTCAGGAAAGGGACCGTCACATTTTCACTTTTACAGGCAGAAGAAACAGATTACATGAAGGGCTTACACAATCAGGAAATAGCACAATTTGTGTCGATCCTGGTGACTCAGAGTTAGGGGCTGTAGCATTTCTCTCTCACACCCAGCAGAAACAGACTGCAACAGATTCTACAATGAGAAAACATAACAGTTTTGTCCGTGCCTAACTCTCTGCATAGAAGCGAGATCTATGCCGTTCATAGAGCATCTCCAGCTGTGAGAGGAGAAGAGTTCAGTTGCTCAGTCTAGATTGAATGCAGCCTGTGGTATGTATACAGCTCTTACAAAATAAGACTGCATAGGAAGAGACACAGTGACATGTGGACTCAGAGAGGGTTGGGGGGGGGGGGGGGAGTCTCGGGAGCCAGCCTGCACCGCGCAGGGGGGTATGATGTCACCCAGCTGGGAGGGGAAGACACGCCCCTGCATTTCCAGAGTTGAGAAGCTGAGAGCAGTGTGAATCAGCCGAACTAAGGAAGCGATATATCCCCTTTAAGACTAATAGAGACATTCGTACTCTTCCAACACAATGATATGACATAAGCCTGGTCACTTCATTTAGCTACCTAGTATCTTTAAGGGGTTGTCTCACTGCAAAGAAAAACTTTCAAAATGTAGGGAACACTAAATGAAGACGTTTTCCAAATATATTGCTTTGTTCATCTTTTTTGTTAAGGAGCTACAAGTGATTTTATCACCTTCTGAGCACACTCAGGTTTCCCAAGTGACCGACCTGTGTACTTTTTTTCCCCTGCTGTTTGTTCTTTTTGATAGCAGGGAGTGAAGTCATCACACAGGTCTGGCCAGCAGTGATATCTTGTGTGTTATCTGATCTTTCAGACAAAAGACAGTAATTACTCTGTTTACATTAGCTCAGAAGCTTCTCCGGACCTCAGAGAAGGTCATTTATTTAATGTAGACTGATAAACAGAGAAGTCTGAATACACAGAGCTCATATGCTAATTACAGACAGCTGGACCAGGAAGTGACAGAGCAAAGCAGCATTATTTCATTCATGCCTTCTATGAAACTTTGAGATGAGACGACCCCTCTAAGATGTCCAGTATTTCTATTTAAGATGTGACAATATTTGTTTGTTATATAAAGACCCTTCACATCTGCATATGCTTCATTGAATTGATAGAGGAAAATCTCCTTCATCCATTAAAATACTATCTGTTCTTTAAAGGGGTTGTCTCACTCCATCGATTCATTTAGCTCAGTTCTGTTTTCTCATTTTTTAATTCAGGGCTGTGTTCACTGGCTTTACTGGCTACTATTGACCTGCAGTGACAAGCTGCTGAGGACAACAGGTCTGTAGCTACCACTGGTAGCCTAACAGGAGAGATCAAACAGGTCTGTAGCATAGAAACGGGCAGCTATAAGGAGAGACAAACAGGTTGTAGCTAAGAACCAGTGCTGGCAGCCTATCGGGAGATAGAACAGGTCTGTAGCTATAGTGACAGCGTGGCAGCTACAGAGAGAAGAACAGGTCTGTAGTATAGAGACTGTGGCAGCCTATCGAGAGAGAGAACAGGTCTGAAGCTATAGTGACCAGACCTGTTGAATGTTGCTTGTGAGGTCTAACTTACCTTAAAGGGGTTGTCTCACTCCATTGATTCATCTTACCTGAGTTCTGTTTTCTTGGTTTCATTTTGAATTCAGGGGCGTGTTCTCTGGCTTCTACTACGGTAGGCTGCAGTAGAAGCCAGGTCTGTAGCTATAGTAACCAGTGCTGGCAGCCTATCAGGAGAGATCAAACAGGTCTGTAGCTATAGAAACCAGTGCTGGCAGCCTATCAGGATAGATCAAACAGGTCTGTGCTACAGCAACCAGTGCTGGCAGCCTATCAGGAGAGATTAACAGGTCTGTAGCTATAGAACCAGTGCTGGCAGCCTATCAGGAGCGATCAAACAGGTCTGTAGCTATAGCAACCAGTGCTGGCAGCCTATCAGGAGCGATCAAACAGGTCTGTAGCTATAGAAACCAGTGCTGGCAGCCTATCAGGGCAGATCGAACAGGTCTGTAGCTATAGTGACCTGAGGAGCAGATGCAGCCCGTACAAGAGGGGATATCTAGGAATAGGTAGGACACTGTTAATGGATGCATATTGCAAAGTGACTTGTTTTTGCAAGATTTTTAACATGAGAAGCAGCGATCCTTGTAGTGAGACGACCCCTTTAACACTTAAAAGCTGTCCATAGTGTTCGCACTGGACTGTAGAGAGGTTTAGCCAATACTGGAGCACCCCATCAGGTGTTTACAAAATCTGTTCCGTAATTTTTTGGGGCTTTGGAGTGGGGTTTTCTGTACTTGCCATTTTATGGTGGAGATGTATATCTGGGGGTGCGTTACCAATGATGAGAATCGCAGTAGAAGTGGGTCGCCCAAAAAGCAATGTAAAATTTTAAGAGTGTGCGGGGGCTTTTGGGCATTGTATTTTAGCAAAACTGATTTTAAATGCTATTCAGGTTTTGCAGCCCCTGCCCCCGTGGTTTTGTAAGTTTCCGGGAGGGGCAGCTGTGCAGGCCCCAACGGGTCCGACAAATCCGCTCTTGTTATTCATCAAAACGCTTTAAAAGAGCTATCTGATTAATTCCGAAGCCTCCCTTTCCCCCAAAGACACTTTTTAGCAATCGACAGATATGAAGACAAATAGTGCACGGAAAAGGATGGTTTCATCAGTAATAAAAAATGGGGGGAAAACATTGCGCTCGGCAATGAGGGCAGTGTCAAACCCGAAAGTTTCCCTGAAAAGTCCCCCATGCATTGGGTGCAAAAATAGGTTTTCCCTTAAAGTGCAATAGGTGCTGGTTGCATCTTTTGGGGGCCTGCATTACTCATGACTCCCATCATGACTCTCCATTCCCTAGGGGAGGGCGTGTGTTTCTCATTCTGTTCTATGGGAGTTCCCCGTAAGGGGAGCCTGTGTTTCCCTTTTATTTATGGGGGGTTTACGTACAGGGGGCGCTGTGTTTTCCTTTATTTTATGGGGGTTCCATACAGGGGGGGGGCTGTGTTCTCTCCTTTGTTCTATGGGAGTTCCCCTACAGGGGAGGCTGTGTTCTCCATTTTTTGTTGGGAGTTTCCCGTACGGGGGCTGTGTTCTCCATTCTTTTAGGGGGCCCAGTACAGGGGAGGCTGTGTTCTCCCTTCTATTGTTGGGAGTTCCCTAAGGGGAGACTGTGTTTCCCTTTTTCTATGGGGGTTTCCGGGACAGGGGGGGTGTGTGTTCTCCATTTGTTCTATGGGAGTTCCCGTTAGGGAGCACTGTTTCTCCATTCTTTTATGGGGGGTTTCCAACAGGGGAAAGGGTGTGTTCTCCTTTTTATTCTTGGGGTTCCCCGTAAAAAGGGAGGGGGGTCGCTAGGGTGTTTTATTGGGGTCGGGCCCCAAATAAAACACCCCGTGCCCCAGTCTCCGGGCTCCAGGCCCCTGCCCTGGGGTTGGGACCGATCCCCCAGGCATGTGCGTCCGCTGGCCACTCAGGGGGCTTTTTGGGGCAGAGAGCGAGGCTCCCTGCCCCCCAGGTGTCGGACCCGCAGGTCCGAACGCGGGGCGCCGGGTCCCCACAGCGCTAGGCCCCCTTTCTGCCGGGCCCCCATTGCCCGCCTTGGGCCCCCCTATATGCCGTGGCCCATCTACCCCGTGGCCCCCAAAATAAACCCTGGGCCCAATCCCGCTTGGGCCCCCTACCCCGTTGGGGCCCCCCTATCCCCGCCCGGGGGCCCCCCCTATCCCCGCCTGTGCC
>JAODAL010063501.1:0-19203 GCA_025379985.1 Phyllomedusa bahiana
ATTTTTTCTATATAAACGGGGGCCCTATTATTATCAAACACTAGGGACCCAAAATTATCAATATATTGGGGGCCCCTATTATTATCTATGACTAGGGGGCCCTATTCCCTTTCTAGTACTGGGGGACCTTATTATTTTTTTTATATTTATAATAAAAAATAGAAAATATATATAATATAATATTATATATAAATATATATAAAAAAAAAATTTTTTACTTTATTTTCTACCCTATTTATCTTACACTGATGGGTATCTACAGGCTGGGAATCCAAATTTTATCTATATATCACCTAGGGGAAACATAAAACCCTTTTATACCTCCCTACTGAGGGACCAATTTACCTACCACGGGGGGGGATTTTATAAATCTACCAATTGGGGCATATAAAAAAACGAGGGGTAGTCCTATCCCCTTCAACAGAGACGAGGAAGAAGCATCATGGGGGCTGGGGTTGGGGGGAGAAGAAAAGGGGAAATTGAACGCCCCCGATCTAAAAGATGTTTCCTGTCGTACAATTGTAACTTCATTAAATAGTTAATTTTCTTAAGCGCCTACAAAAACTATATCTACTACTATATGGCCCCTGTTGGCGCTAATATTGTCTTCAACCCTGTGTACCTGATGGTCACTTGGGGGGGTTTTTGGCCATGGCCGGGCGCATTATTTGATCCTTAAAAGTAAAAATAGTTTTTGGGCCCTTGGGTATTTTTGGGTTTTTTTTAGTAAAAATCTTTCGTTTGGAAATATTTGTTCCATTATGGGTTTTTTATTTAGTGACTGTATTTATAAGGTTTTTTTTTTACACTGAAACCCTCGGTGGCGCTTTTTAAAATGCAAACATCAGGCTGATTTTCATTGTAAGAAAATTTCTAAATGAGGAAACCAGGTTTATGCGCAATATGAGAAAAATTTTACAAGAGAAAAGTTTTTTTTTCTGTAAAAATCCATGGGGATTTCAAATTTTTGGCTTGAAAAAATGCCGGGGTTGGACCCAGCTCTACTGAGCAAACCTTAACAAAAGGGGCTCGGGCCTGGATTTTTTTTTGGGGCCTAGAACCCCCCCCCTGGTTAAAAATTAAAAACATTGCAGCATAGACATGTTTGCAGTGAATTACACCTGTTTTTCCCAACCCGATCTAATAAATTGCTGAGTAAAAGTCCCTAGGGGAAAAACAAGTGGAAAAAAAAAAAAAAAAATAAAAAAAAAAGAAAAAGTGTAAAAAAAAAAAAGAAACAGAAAAAACACACATACTCCCCCTTTACCTATTACAAATACCAATCACCCCCAAAAAAAGATCCGAAAAAAAAAAAAGTGAAATTTTTGGTTTTTCCCCGAAAAGGCATAAAAAACCCTTTTCCCTAAAAAAATTTCCTTAAATTTTTACTTTTACCGGGACCATGACCACTTTTAAAAAAATTATGAAAAAAAGGGCACAATTACTATTTTTGTTTAAAAATGGAAATGGAATAAAAGGGAAAAAAAGAGTGATTAAAAAGTATTAAAAATTTCCCAAAAGGGTCCAATGAAAACATCATTTTGTCCCCCCAATTAAAAAAGGGACTTTACAAAACTCTGTATATAGAAAAAATTAAAAAAGTTAGGGATTTTTCAGAAGAGGGGCAATACTTAAATATTGTTTTACAAAATTAAAAAATGTTTTTTTTTTAAAAAAAAAATTTTGTACAACATTAAAAAACCCAATATAAATTGGGTAATTCACAAATCATATATCCAGCGGGTTATGTAAACAAACAATGCACGTGAGCCTGTAAAAATAAAAAAAAAACATTTTACTAGATTGCTGTATTTTCTTCTCGCTCCCCCTTCCAAAAACAGATTCAAAGGGGGCAAAAAAGTCAAAGGGGCCCCCAAAAAAAGAATCCCAAAAAAAAACACCCCAAACTCAACCCGAGAAAAGAAAAACCCCCTTTACACAGCCTTTTATATAGAAAAATAAAAAATTTCTGGCTCTCGGGCCCTATAGCGATGCAAAATTTTTTTTTTTTTTTACCAAAGTGTTTTTATTGGTTTAAAAGCATAAAACATTAAAAAAAATAAAAAAATTGGGTATCTTTTATAACCGTATCGTCACGCTATTAAACTGGCATTTTCCAAATTTATGTATATCACAAGGAAAACCCCGCTGTTAAAAAAAAAAAACATTCCTTTTTAAATTTTATTTTATTCTTTCACCCCTCTAAAAAACCTTAAATTAAAAAGAAAAGGCAAATTTTTTTTCTTTAAAAAACCCCATAATATCGCCATAAAAATGCCAATCATCCCCCAAAAAAAAAAAACCCCTTTAAATTTTAAGCTCTGTATACAGAAAAATAAAAAGTTTGGCTATCCCCTATGACCCCTTTAAAAAACAAAATTTTTTTACAAAAACCCATTTCAAATTGTGAAAAATTAGCAAAACAAAAAAAAACGTAAAAAAAGGTAAATAAATTGAATTTGTACCGACCACTTTGTAAAAAAACCCCGTAAATTTATCCCCGTTTTTGGCGAATGCTTGAAAAAATTTGAAAAACAAAAAAAAATGGGCGGAACTCCCCAGATGCGGGGGAAAGTCACTAGGCCTGCTGCCCCGAATCTTTCATTCCCCGGCCGGCTCTTATTCAATAAGTAGCGTGGCGCCGCACTGTTGTTCTCTATAAGAACCAACAAGGGCGGACCAAATATCATTTTTTATTGGGGGGCCGCTGCCGGGACCCCCTGAAAAGTTTGCGCGCACGGCGGGGTTAAAGGTCTCAGGAGAGCAGTGAAAACCTTTTTTATGCTGTGGTTTTTGGGGTTTCTTTTAGAAGACAGGAGGGGAAAAGCTGCAGTAAGCCCCGGGGCCCAAAGCACCTGCATGTCCTCCTCCCCCTAGTCGGGAGAGCCCCCCCCAGACCCCAGCAGAGCAGGCTGGCGGGCCTTTACTCACAAAAGCTGACGTCTACGGGTTAAATTTTGATCAGCTGAATCATGGGTACCATTGTAAAATTGCCCCAATAGGCTGTTTATAATTGGGATAAAAACCCGTCCCTAACTGAGGGGAAAAATTTTACAGTTTCCCAAACTGGGGACAATATATAAAGAAAACCTGAGGGGCAATAATAAACCTACCTGGGGGCAAAATATAAAAGCAAATTCCTAACGGGGGGGCAATATATCCCATCTACCGGGGGGGCAAATATTCCCAGCTACCTAACTGGGGGGCAATATAAAACCTCCCTAACTAAGGGGCAATATATACAGTTTACCAAACCCAAAGGGGGCCCCACTATTTTATAGCTCTGAGGGGCAATATAAAACATCTACCTGGGGGAAATTTAATTATAACAGCTACCAAACTGGGGGAAATATACAGCTCCCTAACTGAGGAGCAATATATAAAATTTAAACCTAACTGAGGGCATTAAAATACAGCTATTTGATGGGCAATTTATACAGTTCCCAAACTGGGGGGAAAATTTGTAAAACTCCCTTTAACCCCGAGGGGAAATTATATACATTTACCTAACTAAAGGTCACTAAATACAGCTACCGATGGGGCATTATATACACCTAACTATCTACAAAGCGGCACTATATACAGCAACCTGAGTGGCAATATATACAGCTATCTAACTGAAGGGCAATATATACATTTCCTAATGAGGGGGGACTATATATATTAAACCTCCCTAGGGAAAGGGAAAATTATATACACCTATTAAGGGGGGGCCTTATATACATCTACCTGTTTTGGGAAAGGGGCATTTAAAAGCAAACCTCCCTTTGGGAAAATGGCATCATATATACTCCCCCACCATTTTACAGCTACCAAAAACCTTTGGGGAAATTAATACAGCTATAAAAAAGGGGGGCCATTTTATACAGCTCACTAGCAAATGAGGGCCCCTTTATGTACAGCTATTAAACAAAGGGGGGGATTCTTATGCCTCCCTACTTATGGGGAAAGCCTTAATACTTTTTTTAAATTTTAAAAACACAAACAAAAAAAAATTTTGACCATACAGAAATAGTTTTTTAAAAGAAATAAGGGCAGGGTAAGGAGCTCTGAAAAAGTGAAGATTTAAGAAGAAGGTGTGTGTGGGAAATTCTACAGACTTCCCAGGGAAGTCTTTTATGGAGGGCTGGGCCGCAAAGGAAAAAAAAAGGGGGGAAAATTACCCCCTCCCTCCGAAAAGACGTCACCAGGAGTCGCTGGCTGTAAAATACACTATAATTAACCCCAATAAGCCTGTAGAGGGCCCGTGTACAACGGAGGTCCCTATGTGGGCTCGCATGTGCTCCCTGGGCCCGGCAGTATTAATTTAGTAAATTGGAAATTTATTTTCTTGGTAATTTTGGGGTTTTTTTTTGTAACAGTATGAAAGGTTTTTAAAATTCGTGTTTTGCTCCATGTCAGGTGTTAAATTTTCAGGTGATTGTTTTTTACGAGTGTCCCCGCCCACCCCTATGTCGGGTCGCAGGAACCAACCCCCAACGCCACAAACGTTTCCTGCGCGGCCGGGTTTCCCCCGCCCGGCGCTCGGGCTGCGGGGCAACCCTTTGGGGCGCTGTGTCCCCTTACCTCGCCACGCTCCTGTTTTTCCCTCCCCGGGACTACTGGGAAAAATTTAAAAGGGGCGCCCCGCCCGGTGATTGGGCCACCGGTGCCCCACCCCCAAATTTAACTCCCGCCCCTTCCTTTTCACAATTTTCCGAATCCCATTTGTGGGCCCCGTGCCTAGAGAGGGAAAAGGGTTTCCCGAGTGTCTTGTTCTGAATTTCCAATTTCCCTACCTTTTGCCTCCGTCCCTTGACCACGAACCATAGCCGCCTGTCCCGAAACCCTTTTTCCTTTTTCCCCCACTCACGAACCACTGCCCCCTGCACTGACCTTTGCCCGTCCCCCACAAAGAGCCCGCTTAAAGATTTTTGTAACCCCCGAAACACCTCCGGTTTCCACCCTTTAAACCCAAATCACGTCAGGGGTAGCGACCTGGGGGAGTTTAAACCGCCGCAGCAAGTCCATCCCGCTTTTCGGGGGGCTTTTGGTGGGGAAAAACCCGGAAAAAAAAACCCACTTTAATCCCCTCCCCGGCGTGGCTTTTCCCCAACGCTTGTGGTTTTAAAAGGGTCCCTACCTCAAACCGTTACAATTGTTTATTTAGAGTTTTACATTTTGTACATAAATGAATGGTTTTTAGAAGACAAAATTTTGGGCCCGTGCGACTTTTCCCTTTTACCGTGTAGTGCTGAGATGAAGGGGCAGGATGTTTTGGGGAAATTTGTGGGAAAAAAAAAAGGGGAGAAACCTTTCTTTTTTTTCTGTAAAAAAAACATCCAGCACTCTTTATGTGGCATAATAAATACTGTGTGAAACCCTTTTCCCTACTGAGCAAAAGTAACCCAGAGGGCCCCGGATGTTTTTAAAGGAAACCCTAGCCCCAAAACCCCCGGCAATGTTTTTTTTTTTTAAATTTTTAATGCCCGCAAAACTAATAAAAAAGTGGAAAAACCCGTAGCCCAAATTTTCCCCAATACACCCCCCAAAATGAGATCCTGAGGGCTTTAATCCCTTTGGGGTGACTTCTTGAAGGGTTTTACCTTTTCTGTACTTTGGGGGCTTTGCAAATGCAACACGGCCCCACCAAAATCTGCGTTCCAAAAGCCAAAAAAGTGCCCCTCCCTTTTAAAACCCCGCCATGGGACCCAAAAAAGCAGTTTTTAAAACCCCAAATAGGGGTTTTCCCCAAAATTGGGGAAAAAAAATATAATGAAATTTTGGGGGGCTTTTTTCCCCGGAAATTTTCTTGTAAAAAAGAAAAAATTTACCCGTTGAAACGAGAAAATTTTTGGGGAAAAAAAATAAAATTTGTTACTTCCAAAAGCCCAATGAAAAAAAAAAAATTCCCAACACCTGTGGGGGGCAATATACTATTGGAACCCCCGGATATATTTCTTTAAAGGGGGGTTTTGTTTTCCTTTTTGGGGTTTTTTTGGGGGGGGTTTTTTTAAAATTTTGCACCTTTGGGTGTCCCCCAAAAAGAAATGGGGTTTCCTTTCATATATCCTAATAAATTTGAACCCCAAAATTTTGTAGGGGGCTCCTCTTACTTTGGGCCCCTTTTAGTTAGCCAAATAGCACACTAGGGCCACATATAGGATATCACTAAAAACGGCAGAAACAGGGGAATCAATATTGAGTTGAATTTCCCTGTTATCATCTACCGGGTTTCAGTGAATAATGGATACAAATTTACAATCTGCAAAAAAAAGTGAAATTTACTTTAGTTTCTGTGAAGAACTTAAAGGTGTAACAAATTTTATGTTTTAGTGTTATTTTGAATACTTTGAGGGGTGAAGTTACTTAGATGGAGTCATTTATTTATGGAGGTGTCTAACATGAGGGCCCCTCAAAGCCACATCAGAACTGGACTGGTCCTTATAAAAAAATCAGTGGTTACAAATTTTCTTGAAAATGTTAAAATTTGCTTCAAAATTTAGGAGCCCCCTAATGTCCTAAAAAAATGAGATTGTTTAAAAAATGATGCCAACATAAAGAAGACTTATGGTATATGTTTGTTAGTTACTAATTTGTTGTGTATGACTAACGGTCTTACATGTAGAAATTTTTAAATTTTCACAAAATGTTGATATTTTTCACTTGAAATATTTACTATCACATAATTTTTTTATGTTTAATAATGAATTCTATTTACAAAAAGTCGGTGCGTCTATGGGGGCAAAATTTTTGCCTTAGCTTGCCAATATTTTTTTTGCGTGGTGGGAGGAGTCTAACATCTTTTCTGAGAATAGCTCTTTTGTGTCGGACGTTGTGTGGCACGGCCGCTATGTAAACAATGTAATTATTTGGTCTGGACATGCTGTGGCTGTGCCCCACTTTGTCCGACACATACATGGGAATTTATGTAATTTAAAGTTTACCGCTAATTGGCATCAGGATACCATTTCCTTTCGTGATTTGTTTTTACAAGCAGATCTTGCATCAAAATCTATTAATACAAGTACGTATAGAAAAGATATAGCAGGCAATACCATTTTAAAAGCTAGTTCATGCCATCCAATACATACAAAAAAATCTATATCTGTAGGTGAATTGTTTCTAGCAAGGAGAAATTGTTCTACTGAAGATTTGTATCTTAAAGAAGAATTAAGAGTATGTAAGTGATTACAGGATCGTGGTTATCCTGATTGGATGCTTTGTCAAGCTAAAAATATTGTGAGATGTAAATCTAGGCATCATCCTTTAAATTCTCAGAAATGTATTGAAAGTGAAAATGTTCCAACTTTTGTTACAACTTAAAAAGTTGAAGAATTTTCACAGTTTTAAAGGGTAGAGATGGGGGAATTTGATTCTAACGAAGTGGAATTTGTTTGAATTTCAGAAAACTTCGGGTTTGAAAGAAGCCGAACTTTGGGGTACTTTCGGGTGAACGAAGTGTGCTTTTGATTGATAAAGTGGCTGCGAGCACATGGCGCTACATGGGCAAAGCACTCTGGAGGAAGAAGGGGATAGCCTGCATACATGTGCAGAGGTGAAGCATCAGAGGACCGGCGGGATTCTGTGACTTCAACCGCACTATATAAGTCCGGGCGCGGACCCGGAGCTCACACTCCTCTCACTGTGCTATCAGGGAAGGGTGCGTCGCGCTGATTAGCCTCATACTGAAGAATTGGATTTTTATACAGCGATTTTTGTAGGTTCTCACTTGCGTCTCAGAGACTGTTCTCTTAAATGTCTATTTCCGTAATTTTTTGGGTTAATTGGAATCTGAAAATCCAGTGGTGCTCCACTGCAGCTGCATATGACATCAAGATCCAAGTGGGATCTAAGCCAGTTCCTGTTGTATTCAATTAAAGAAACAGCGTGTTTTACAATAAAAATACCAACGTCATTGTTTGGCTGCTCAATTCCTTTGGCGCAAATTTACATCCAGGGGTTAATTAAGCGTTTTTTTTGCTGGTGTGCTGTACCCCAAGAAACCGCTTTTTCCAACGCCAAAATATTATAAATTTTTCCTGTAGCCTAAAGCACACAGTCAAAGGTTATAATTACAACAGTATCTCTTGTGTGTGGGCGTAATAATACACCAATTGTAACACGCTACACAAAGCTACTAGTTTGTGCGCACAATTCTTTGGCGCAATTACATCCAGTGTTAATTAACGTTGATTTTTGCGTGTGCTGACAAAAAAAACCTCTTTTTCAATCACAAATATATAATAACCTTTTTTCCTGTATGCCTAATTCAAAAAAGCAAGAGTGTTAAGTTACAACTGTAATCTCTTGTTGTGTGCTAGAAAACACGCAATTGTAACACCTACATAAGCCTACTAGTTTTGTGCGGCTCAATTCTTTTGGCGCAATTTACTTCCAGGGGTTAATTAAGCGTAAGTTTTTGCGGTGTGCTGACCAAAAAAATAAACCTTATTTTTCAACGGCAAAATATATAAATTTTTCTGTACCTAATTCACAAGCCAGAAGGTAATACAACTTTATCTCTTGTTGTGAGCATAAAAACACGCAATTGTAGAACACGCTACAAAAGCTACTAGTTTGTGCAGCTCAATTCTTGGCGTATTTTACATCCAGGGGTTAATTAAGCGTGTTTGCTGGTGTACTGACAAAAAAAAACCGCTCTTTTTCAAAGCAAAATATAGAAATTTCCTGTAGCCTAATTCACAAGCGTAGGTAATTACTACACTGTATCTCCTTGTTGTGTGGCGTAGAAAACACCAATTGTAATCACGCTACAAAGCTACTAGATTGTGTGGGCTCAAATTCTTTGGAGCGAAATTTAACATCCAGGGTTAATTAAGCGTTGTTTTTTGCTGTGTGCTGACAAAAATAAACCGTCTTTTCAACGCCAAAATATATAAAATTTTCCTGTAGCCTAATTCAAAAGCAAAGGTTATTACAAAACTTTTAATCTCTTGTTGATGTGGCGTAGAAAACACGCAATTTGTAACACGCTAAGCAAAGCTTACTAGTTTGTGCTGGCTTCAATTCTTTGGCGTCATTTTACATCCAGGGTTAATTAAGCGTTTTGTTTTGCTGGATGTGCTGACAAAAAAAAAATAAACGACTTTTTTCACGACAAAATATATAAATTTTTTCCTGTAGCCTAAATCACAAGCAAAGGTTTTAATTACAACTGTATCTCTTGTTGTGTGCGTAGAAAACACCATTGTAACACGCTACAAAAGGCTACTATTATAGCGGCCTCAATTCTTTGGCGCAATTTACATCCAGTTGGGTTTATTTAAGGTTGTTTTTCCTGTCTGTGCTGACAAGAAATAAACCGTCTTTATTCAACGCCAAAAAATATTACATTTTTCCTGTATGCCTAATTCATGTCCGAAGGTTAATTAAGCCAGTTTGTGCTTTTACCATTTAGTAAACACAAGTGTTTTTTAAACGACAATACAAGTAAATTTTTCCTGGCCGATTTGTGGAGTGCAATTTATATCCAAGGGTTACCCAAGCTTTACTGGTTCATTTGGAGTTCCAAAACAGGGTGTATATTTATCATGAACAGATATCATCATCAAACAGTGGTCCTGTACATATTCGAACAAACAGTATGTCAGACAGAGAGTCGGTAGTTCTTGCACCTATGCGAGTGGCAGTGGCACAAACAATTCTGGAACAGGCCCAGGTTGCAGACACAGCAAAGGGACGTCGCAGCAGGGTCACTCGGTGAGGCCACAACTGCCAGCCTGTCCCTCTAGCTGGCCGTTGTGTTGTTCACAACCCAAGGTTTCTTGATTGGTTGACTAGGTCAACCTCTTCCTCCCAATGACATCTGACAACCCCGCCAAGAGTCGTGGGGAACCTCAAACACAACCCTTAGTTGGCAGTGTGCCCGGGAGCGGGTCTAGGGCTGTCACTGTCATCAGCCCCCGCCACTAGTCCCCATTCCTTTTCCCTCAGCCAAGAGATCTACTATGTGTCTGGGCTCCAGCGCCACTATATAGCGAGGATGAAGCAATTTGAGGAGGGCAGTCAGCACTACATGGCAGCCGAAGACTGGGGCCAATATCCCCTTGTCTTGCAGTAGGGGCGCGCAAAGTAGATGATTTGGAGGTGGCATGGGAGTCATGTTGTGAGAAGTTTCAGCCTTGGCAATGCCCAAGACCCGGTGATGAGGCACAGCAGTTGACGATGAAACACAAAAAGATGATGATGTATCCGACCGCACTTTGGAGCCGTGTTGAGGCAAAGGGCTTCATCATCGTCCATGAGAAGAGGGCGACACTTGCGCGTCAGGCAGCGGGCGCAGCCACAAGTAGGGTCGTGTGGGCCATGAGTCAACAGGATATCACAGGTGTGAGGTCGGAGCTCAGCGGCCACGGGGAAGAAAAAACCCCCTTCGCAGAAACAAGAAAGTTAGTTGAGCACAGGGCTCACGAGCAGTGGGCGTCATCGTCACTCAGTGCTGAGCGTTGCGTGTAAAATCGGATACTCGCCGGTGTGGCAGTTCTTTGCTAAGACACCAGTGGAGGCCGCTATGGATATATGTATAATCTGTAAGCAGAAATTGAAGCGTGGCCAGGGAGCTAACGTTGACGAAGACCACGGCCCTGCGTCAACGACATGCAGCGTCACCATCCGGTGGCCTGGGAGAAACGTGGTGGGAGCCTCAAAGTAGGTGGTCCATCCTGCCGCCGCAGCAACAGAGCAGCAGCAGCGCCCAGTGCACGCATGCCATTGCAGCCAGTCCAAGGCTCGCCGGGGCCCCCCCCCCCCTCCCCCTCTAAAACAAAACGTACACACACCAATACTATTTAAACCCACATCTTGAAAAGGAGCTGTTCTCTCTGACATCATCTCCACTCGCGGTCCAATGCTCCTGCTCATCCTCGCTAATCATGGCGCCACAGTCGTTCAGCAGGCAGATTGCAAAAGAGACAACATATGCTCCAACAAACCATCCTAAAGGTGCAGCAGCTACTACTAGTGCTCCTGTCCAAGTTGTTGTACTCTGCAGTCTTCCCTTTCCAAATGGTGGAACTCTGCACCGTCAAGAGAGTTACTATGGCTTGTGCCGAGCCGATATGGAGAGATCCAAGCCGTAATTTCTTTTCCAAAAAGGCAGTACCGCACTTAATAAATATGTAGAACAGAAGGAGGGTCGTCCCTTGAGCTTATCGTTTTGTTTCCAAGTGAACGGCACAGCGCGACGTCTGGAGCTGTAACTATGGTCAGGGCCATAGCATGTGTCCTTACGGCCCTACTGGTGAATGTGTTCCAGCCCAGGCACACCAACAACTGGACAGGATACGCCGCTTTCTCCTACCCACTTTTCAAACTTGCGCACCTGCGCCAATGTCCGCCTCCTCCTCCTCCACTCACGCCCACCAATCTCAGCCTCCACAGGTACTGCTCCATCAAACCAGCATGTGTAGTGGCACAGCTGTGTCACCAGTCTACACTACCCCCCACAGCCTGGCATGCTCGAAAATTGAAGTCACACACAGGGGAGGAAACTGCTCCGCCGTCATGCAGCCCAAGAATCGATGTGTGGCGTTTCTTCTCCGCGCCAACCTGGCAAATCTGAACCATTGGTGACTGGACAATGGGGAGTAAACATGGTGTCCGCGCCTGTCACCGAGGAGGGAAGGGTCCACAGGCGCCCTAGCATGGCGCACGTGTTCAATCTGGTTTATTGTGAAAAGGTTCCTGAAGTCTCCACCGATCATCCAGAACATTCTGAAAATGGCCAGAAACTGTTGGCATGCACTTTATATCCATTCCGTACGAATGCCGGAACACCCACCTAGAATTGCAGCGGCAGAAGTGCCTCCCCCTTAACACACTCTGATAATCGATGTTTCCCCACCCCTGGAAAAATTTTTTTTTTCTAGCGGCACATGTTGGACAGACGATATGAACAGGAGAAAGGCCATAATTGATTTTTTGATTATCCAGCGACAGAAGTACTCCCCTGTGTAACTTTGATGTCAGCCATGGCAGCTCATACATGACACCTGCCCGTTTTGTTGAGGCCTTTCGAGGAGGCGACGTATTTGTCAGTCGCTCAAGGACTACGGGATGAAATAACGTCATTCCACTGCTTCATGTCCTGAACAGATGCTGAAAAATCCTGTCTTGGGCATGGGACTTGGAGACGTGGCGCTACAATCTCGTGGCCACATGAGTCCGGTGGGGACTGAAATGAGGAGGAGGAAGGAAGGACATTGAGCCAGATACATTGTCTGGTGAAATGAGTGGATTTTCTACGCAGTGACAACAGAGGAGGAGCAAGGAGCAGCTGGAGAGTGGATGTGAGATAGGAAGATGAGGCAGATAGACCCCCCAAGCACCGTGCAGTATACAGTGGAAATGAGGCAAGGGAGCCCACGAGTCACTTGTGCAGATGGCCCGCAGCATGCTTATTTGCCTCGCTAGTGACAGCGCCATTAGTCAGCATCCGGCAGAGGGATGAATTCTGTCTCTCCACCCTATTGGACCCTCGCTACCGCGGTCCAAAATGGGAGCCTTTTCCCAGCTATTGAAAGGGAAGACAAACTCAATTGTATACTATAGGAAATCTACCGTAATCAGTTGGCCGCTGCCTAAGTGCGCACTCGTACCCTCCTCTGACAGGTCCTGACCGGGGGTTCCTCACGCTCTACGTACTACTGCCGCCTGCTGGGGGAAGGTGGGGGGGTAGGAGCATGTACCAGCCCATCAGTAGTAACCTAATCCTGGAGTCACTGATGAGCAGCTTCGCTTCACCCGCCTAGTGACGAGGCAGTCCCACAGCAGCATACAGGCGAGCATGACGTGAGTCAGTCACTGAACCAACAAGTTGTGGCCTACTTGTACAGCACTCTGCCACCCACAGTTTAGAAATCCGCAGGACTACTGGGCAGCCAAACTGGATGTTGTGGCCGCAGACTTGCCGAGTTTCAGTGGATGAACAGTCCCTGCCCGGCCAGTAGTGTGGCAGTTCAAGCGGCGTGTTTCAGTGGCGGCGGGAAGCCATCCGTTCCCCAAGGAGAACCCCTTGTCCACGGGAAATGTGGAACGACTGACCTTTGTCCAAGATGAATGCAGGCGTGGAACGGCCAGGATTTCCCACACACCAATGCCTTAGTGCGTCAGTCTGGGTTCAAACTACCTCCTCCAGCCACTATTCCTGATGCGCCACCCGCCTGATCCACACATCTTGCTGACAGTTTCTCCAGCTGCCTACCACCATCTTTACCATGACTGTATAGCCACCCACCTCACCTCAACACTCTGTCAATGTGCCACTCTATGACCTTCATGCTGCTGCTGCTGGGTTGCAGCTGCCGTGCACATCCACACTGTGGTCATGGTGCCACAGTCTGACCTCATGCTGCTTCTGTGGCTGCTGCCTGTCCTCCACATTGTTTCATTGTGCCACTGCCTGACCTCATGCGCTGCCGCTGTGACCTCCCGCTCTCAGTCTTGGTGCCGACTCTGTGGCTACTCCTGTTTTGGCCACCTCCAGATGTCATTGTGCCACTCTCTGACCCATGCTGCTGCTGTGACTCCCTCCGTGCCCCTCCACACTGTGTCATTGAGCCACTGCCTGACTCATGCTGCTGCCGCCGTGACCGTCCGCCTCAGTCATTGTGCATTCTGTGGCTTCCCACCTGTTTTCCACCTCCCAGAAATGTCATTGGTCCACTAGCATTGATCCTCATGCTTGCTGCCCCTGTCGTTACCTCCACCACTGTATCATTGGTGCCCACTGTGGCCTAATACTGTTTTAGCCGCCTCCAGAATGGTCATTTGCCACTGCCTGATCTCATGCTGTGCCGCCGTGACCTTCAGCTCTCTCATTGGGCCACTCCTGATACTTCCTCCTGTTTTGCCACCATCCAAAAGGTCATTGAGCCACTAACCTGACCTCATACTGCGCCTCCGTGACCTCCGCTCTCAGGTATTGTGCACTTCGTGCTTATTCTCCTGTTTGTTTGGTTGAGCCACCTCCAGAATGTCATTGTGCACTCTCTGACCTCATGCTGCTGCTGTGACTCCTGCCGTGCCACTCGCACACTGTGTCATTTGTGCCACTGTGCCCTGACTCATGCTGCTGCCTGTCCGGAGACCCCCGGCTCTCAGTCATTGTGCCATTCTGTGCTTCCTCCTGATTTGCCACCCTCCAGAATGTCATTGTGCCACTGCCTGATCTCATACTGCTGCCTGCCGTGACCTCCACTACTGGGTTGATGTGCCATTCTGTGGCATAACGCCGTAATACTGTTTTTGGCCCGCCTCCAGAATGTCATTGTGCCACTGCCTGTTCTCGATGCTGCTGTTGTCGTGACCTCTACCACGTATCATAGTTTCACATCTGTGGCCTAATACTGTATAGCCGCCTTCAAATGTCCATTGTGCCACAGCCTGACCTCATCATGCTCTGCCGCCGGACCTCCGCTCTCACGCATTGTGCCACTCTGTGGCTTCCGCCCTTTTTGGCCACTCGCAGAATGTCATTATTGTGCACTACCTGACCTCATACTGTGCCAACCGTGACCTCGCTCTCAAGTCATTGTGCCACTACCGGGAATTTATATGTGAAGCGTTCTAAGAGCGGCGGCAGTCATCTGCGTGTCATACTAAAAGCACAACATTGGTAAGAAGACCAAACCAAGCTCACTCTGCATATTTAACATGGCACAATGTTCTAACACCCCAGCAGGCTCAGTGCACCGGAAATAGCTGCTTTTAACAGCGATTTGTGCAAAGTAATTCGGAACGAAACGAATTTTGTCCGGAAAAATTCGGCAAAGTGACCGAATCGAATTTTTGAGAAATTCGCCCATCTCTAGTTAAGGCTATTAGCAAGTATCTGTCGATATTAGAGCAAGATTACATTTTATGACTGTTTTTAAAGAATGGCTGTAGATTTTCCACCTGAAAGGCATCTACTTTAGGTAGCATTCTGTCTCTGAGCCTAGTTCCGACCACTGGTAGAAATTGCGGCAATTGGTCATCTTGCCGCGGTTTTTATAAATGTTCTAATAAACGCTGTAGTGTGTAAGTTTGTACACAGTAGTAAGGAAATTTTGGGTAGTTTAAGTTCTAAGCTCTATGTTATAAGTAGAGATGGGCAAATCGATTCTAACGGAGTGAATTCGTTAGAAATTTCAGGAAAACTTCAATTCTGAAAGAAGTCGAAGTTTGGGGCGATTCGCGGGAACCAAGCGTGCTTTTGATTGATAAAATGGCTGCTTGCACATGACGTTACATGGGGCAAAGATGTCTGGGAGGAAGAAAGGTGTAGCCTACATGACATGTGCAGAGATAAGCCATCAGAGACCTGGCGGGATTCTGTGACCTACACCGCCCATAGATTAGGTCCGGGCGCACGCTGGGAAGCTTCATAACCGCCTCTCACTGTATATGCAGGGAATTGCTGCCGCGCTGCTTATGAATATCTCATACTAAAAAAACTCACTTTTATACTAGCATTTTGGGGGTGTCACACTTGTCTCATAGACTTAGCTTCTCTCACATTCTAAATCTGAATTTTGTGGGTATTGAACTGAAGTTCCACGTGTTCGTCCCAAATCAGCTGCATGTACATTTTTAACGCTATCTGCTTCAGTTCTTTCGAGCACATTGAGCTATCCAAAGGGTTTATTCTAAGGCCTGTTTTCCTGTTGTTATCATGTTAAAGAAACAGCGTTTTTACAATCCAAACACCACTAATTTTTGGTTGCCTCATTTCATTTGCGCAATTTAGATCCAGGGTTAATTAAGTATTGTTCTGCTGTTGTGGTCACCTAAAGAACGTTCCTTTCACCCGCCAAAGAAGAAATTTAGGCTGTAGCATAATTCATATCCGAAGGTTAATTTACGAGTTTTTTCTGGTTTTGTGTTCCGTAAAATGCACGGCCGTTTTAACATGAACAAAGCTGGTAATTGTGTGGCTATATTTCTTTTGCGCAATTTACATCCCAAGGTTAACTAAGTATTTTTCCAGCAGTTGATAAAAGAACGTTACCTTTTTTCACGCCAAAAAAAGAAATTTTGCCTCTACATATTCATAACTGAGGGTTAATTACAAGTTTTTCCTGTTTGTTTGCCGTAAAATATCACGCCGTTTTAAACACGCTACAAAGCTGTAATTGTTGGCTAGCATTATTTCTTTTGTGGCCAATTTACAATCCAAGGGTTAACTAAGTATTTTCTGCAGTTGTACTTAGTCAAAGAAACGATCTTTTTCCCACCGCCAAAAAAGAATTTGCCTCTAGCATAATTCATTAACCGAGGGTTAATTACAATTTTTTTTTCTGTTGTTGTGATTCCGTAAAATACACGCCGGTTTAACGTACCTACAAAGCAGGTTAAATGTTGCAGCATTTCTTTTGTGCAATTTACATCGCAAGGGTTAACAATAATTTTTCTGCAGTTGTACTTAAAAAAAGAAACGTTCTTTTTCACCGCAAAAAAGAAATTTTGCTCTAGCATAATTCGATAACCGAGGTTAATTACAATTTTTTCTGTTTTGTGTGTTTCCGTAAAATAACAACGCCGTTTTAACACGCGTACAAAGCTGTAATGTTTGGAGTCATATTTCTTTTTGTGTCAATTTAACATCCAAAAGTTAACTAAGTATATTCTGCAGTTGTACTAGTAAAGAGAAACGGTTCTTTTTCAACGGCAAAAAAGAAATTTTTGAGCCTCTACAAATTCATCAACCGAAGGTTAATTACAAGGTTTTTCTGTTTGTTGGTTCCGTATAATACCGCTGTTTTAACACGCTACAAAGCTTGTAATTGTTGGCAGCATATTTCTTTTGTGCAAATTTACATCCAAGGGTTAACTAAGTAATTTTTTCTGCAGTGGTACCTTAGTAAAAGGAAAACGTTCTTTTTCACCGCCAAAAAAGAAATTTTGCCTCTAGCAATAATTCATTATCCCAAAGGTTAAATTAAGCCCTGTTGTGCTTTTTATTTTCAGTAAAATACACATGTATTTTTTTTAAACGGCACATACAAGTAAATTTTTCCTACCCATTTTGGAGCGCAATTTTATATCACAAGGTTACCCAAAGCTTGTTAGGTTCATTTGAAGTAAAATACAGGGGTGTGTATTTATCATATACAGATATCTTCATCAAACAATGTCTGTACATATCTCGAACAACAGTATGTCCAGACAGAGAGTGGCAGGGGCACTTTCACCTGCGAGTGCCAGTTGGCACATACATTCCTTGGAGCAGGCCCAGGTCGCAGCACAGCAAGGAGGACAGTCGCAGCAGGTCCACCTCGGTGAGGCCACATCTGCCGCTGTCATCTAGCGCCTGTGTGTTGTTCCAGCCGAACCCAATGGTTTCGTTGATTGGTTGACTAGGTCATCCACTTCCTCTCCAGATGAACATCTGACAACCCCAACCAATGAGTCCGGTGGTCAACATCACACAACCCTTAGTTGGCATGGCCCGGAGTGATCATGGCCTCACCTGTCCCTCACCCGCCCTGTCCCATGCTCCCTCAGTCAGAGATCTTCCTATTGGATTTGGCTATGGCGACATACTCGAAGGATGAGGAAGACAGTCAGCAGCTACTTGGCAGCGAAGAATGGGGGCAATATCCCCTGCGTTGTTGCATAGGTGGCAAAGTATAGATGTGGAGAGTGGCATGGGAGTCATGTTGTGAGGGGGTCAGCCTCTGCATACAAGACCGGTATGAGGACAGCAAGTGATGATGAAACACAAATCGATGATGATGTAGCCGACCGCACTTGGGAGCCGGGTGAAGCAAGGGCTTCTTCACGTCAGAAAAGAGGGCGTCAGCTTGCGCGTCAGGCAGCTGCCCACAAGTGGGTTGTGTGGCCGTGAGTCAGCAGGGTAGCAGCAGTGTGAGGTCAGGAGCAAGCGGCCACGGGGTAGAAAACCCGCTTCGCAGGTCCAAGAAAGTAGGGCACAGGGCTACAGGCAGGCGGTAGAAGCACTCAGTGCGGAGCGTTGGGGTAAAATCAGCTATCGGGGGGGTGGCAGTTCTTTTAAGACACCGGAGGAGCCAAATTTATGGTATTGTAAATCTGGCAGAAAGTGAACTGGCCAGGGAGCTAACGTTGGCACCCCCGGCCCTGCGTCAACACATGCACGCACCATCCGGTGGCCTGGGAGAAACTGGCTCAGATGTGGTGGTCCAATCCGCGCTGCCAAACAGCAGCAGCACCCCAGTGGCAGCATGCCATTGCAGCCAGTCAGGCTCCACCACCTCTGCAAAAGGAGTTTTTTCTCTTTGCCATCATCTCTCGGTCAGATGCACTCTCCACCCCAGTTAGAAGTCCGCTTGACTACTGGGCACCAAACTGGATGTGTGGCCGCAACTTGCGAGTTTGCAGTGGAGAAGCTGTCTGCCCGGCCAGTAGTGTGGAATCAGAGCGGGTTTCAGTGCGCGGGGGCCATCGTTACCCCAAGGAGAACCCGTTTTGTCACTGGAAATGTGGAACGACTGACCTTTGTCAAGATGAATCAGGCGTGATCGGCCGGGATTTCCACACACCAATGCCTTAGGCGTTCAGATACATCACCATGACGCCCTCACCCAAACTTGAGAAATGAGTCTGGTTCAAACTACTGCCTCAGCCACTATTCTGATGCCGCCACCCCCTGATGCCACACATCTGCTGCCCGTTTCTCCATCTGCCTACCACCATCTTTACCAGGGACTGGTATTTGCCACCCACCTCCACACCTGTCATTGTGCCCCTCTCTGACCTCATGCTGCTGCGCTTTTATCCTCACTCCACACTGTTATTGTGCCACCTCTGACCTCTGCTGTTGCTGCCTCCCTCCACCTTGTCATTGTGCACTCTGTGCCTAACCTGTTTTTGCACCTCCAGAAGTCATTGGCCACTGTCCTGACCTCATGCTGCTCCCGCCGTGGCCTCTGCACTGTACCTCCACCTCTGTCAATTTTGCCACTGTCTGACCTCATGCTGCTGCTGTGGCTGCTGCCGTGCCCTCCACACCTGTGTCATTGTGCCACTTTTGGGCCTACTCCCGTTTGGGCCCCTCCAGAATTTTCCCTTGTGCCATGTCCTGACCTCATGGGTGCTGCTTTGGGTGCCTGCCTTGCCTCCCACTTGTCATTGTGCCACCTTTTGACCTCATGCTGCTCGTGGCGCTGCCATGACCTCCACACTCTTCATTTTTGCCCTCTGTGGCCTACTTTTTTTGCCACCCCAGAATTTGTCCCCTTT
>JAODAL010063502.1:0-19202 GCA_025379985.1 Phyllomedusa bahiana
TCTGCAATGTTTTCACCCCTGGAGTCAGTACTTTGTAGGACACCCTATCTGAAATGTTTCACCCCCCGGGGGGCAGTTTTTGTAGGACCCCTCTATCTGCAAGTATTCAGCCCTGGAGTCATTTACTTTGTGGGACACTCTATCTGCAATGTATTCGCCTGGAGCCCAGTACTTTGTAGGACACCTCTATCTGCAATGTATTCAGCCCCGGAGTCAGTACTTTGTAGGACACCTCTATCTGCAATGTATTCAGCCCGGAGTCAGTATTTTGGGTAGGACACCTCTATCTCAAGTATTCAGCCCCTGGAGACAGTACTTTGTAGGACACCTCTATCTGCAATGTATTCAGCCCTGGAGTCAGTACTTTGTAGGACACCTCTATCTGCAATGTATTCAGCCCTGGAGTCAGTACTTTGTAGGACACCTCTATCTGCAATGTATTCAGCCCCCGGAGTCAGTACTTTGTAGGACACCTCTATCTGCAATGTATTCAGCCCTGGAGTCAGTACTTTGTAGGACACCTCTATCTGCAATGTATTCAGCCCCCGGAGTCAGTACTTTGTAGGACACCTCTATCTGCAATGTATTCAGCCCTGGAGTCAGTACTTTGTAGGACTCCTCTATCTGCAATGTATTCAGCCCTGGAGTCAGTACTTTGTAGGACACCTCTATCTGCAATGTATTCAGCCCCGGAGTCAGTACTTTGTAGGACACCTCTATCTGCAATGTATTCAGCCCCGGGTCAATTACTTTGTAGGACACAGCTATCTGCAATGTATTCAGCCTGGAGTCAGTACTTTGTAGGGACACCTCTATTTGCAATGTATTCAGCCTCGGAGTCAGTACTTTGTAGGACACCTCTATCTGCAATGTATTCAGCCCCGGAGTCAGTACTTTGTAGGACACCTCTATCTGCAATGTATTCAGCCCCGGAGTCAGTACTTTGTAGGACACCTCTATCTGCAATGACAGCTGCAGTCTGGTGTGAAGGTCTCTACAGCTTTGCACATCTAGAGGCTGGAATACATTTTCACTTGAGCTCAGTCAGATTGGATGGAGAACAATTTCCAAGTCACAGATTCTCAATGGGATTTGGGTCTGGATGTGCCTCGGCCATTGTAACCCATGAATCTTCTGTGATTTGAACCCTCCTGTTGTATCTTTTGTTGGATGTTTAGGGTCATTGTTCTGCTGGAAGGAGCCCCAGTCTCATGTCCCCACAGCCTCCACCAGGTTGTCCTTTGTGATTGGCCTGCATTCGGCTGCATCCATCTTTCCATCAGTTCTGCTACGTTACATTGTATCCGGCGGCTGAGATATGTAATACATTGTTGCCTCATATGGTGTTAATTGTGACGGAAAATCATTTAATTTCCTCAGTGTGAGAATCGGTTCTTGTTGTTTGAGATTTAGGATGAGACCGGATTCATTAATATCTGAGGACGAGGGAGCGCGGCTGGTGAACCGGGAGAAGCAGCGAACAGGCGGGCGGGATCCAGTATACACCAATACAAGGAGGCCGCACTATTTCTGAGGTTATGTGTGAAGAGGAGAAGTTCCGAATTCAGGGACGCTCCTCACAAGATGGCTACCAAGGGGGTAGACGGGCACATGCTGCTCTGAGGGGGTCTCTGGGGGCAAAGAAGCTGGAGAAATCTTTCATTTATTATTTAAGAAGGTGGTTTACATTCAGGGACTATTTGAACTGTGAAAGTACAAACTAATCTCCTCAATACATAGAGCACTACAACCCCAACATGCCATGTAAAAAAATCCACTCTTACATAAAAACACACCCCCAAAACATGCCATAGTCAAAAAAATACACTCTATAATAGAACATAAAACCCCCCCATAAGCCCCCTAGGTTTAAAAAATAAATTCTTTAAACCCATACATAGGCATCAATGGAATTAATGAGACTACCCCCAAACAGGCGGTCATGGGGTGAATAATAAAAATTTTTTGGACTTTTTAATAAACTTTACAAACCCCAACATGACTAAAAAACAACATTTGTTTTTTTTCAATAGAGAGAATTAATTTTGTAAATGAACATATAAATCAAAAATCTTTAAAGAACAAAAACCCAGATGATTGGACCACTTGGGATGACCATTTTAAATTTTAAAATATTCCAATACATAAACACTCCCCCAAATCTCTACACTTAAAGCATACTACTCCCCCAAAAACAAAACAGAAAATTCTATTATGCTCCATACATAAATCATACAATCCCAACATGACCTAGTCCAGTTTAAATTACTCTATCTTGGGACTATACCCACATGACCCCTCACCTCCATGAGGAGACCCTGCTCTATTCTCCAATTTCCCGTGTGATTTTGGGCTTGGGTTTTTTTGGTTATCATTTAGTTTCTTCCCAATGACACAAAGGCTCCTAAGGATGAAGCTCGAAATAATCACCTAAAGGGGAAGCGAAGTAAGAACCCAGAGGTGACCCCCGGGGGTGGTCGGAGGGGAGAGGGGGAGGGGCACAATATGTACAAAAAAAAAGTCTCAAATATTATAAAATAGTATAAGTAAATAATGAATATAAGCCCCCGCCCCTGAGGACCTAAAAACTTTCCATGGGACTTTATATATGAACGCCTGTGTATCTAAAAAAAATGTCATAAAAATGAAGCCTCATGTATCACGGAAAAAAGGCGAAAAAAATTCGTAGAAGAACCGATCGAGCATGAAAAAGCAAAGATTATTATAGAGAAAATAGGATCCCGGTTCCATGTTTTTCCCTCACAGGGTTTTTAAACGACCGGCGCGGACGCCTCTCTGAAGCGGCAGAAGTGTGAGAATCGGCCAGAGATCATTGTAAGAGAAATCTACAAAGAGCAGAGCAGGTAAATCACTCGGGAGGTGACATTTCAGTGATGGAAGAATCAGAGGAGCTTGTTTGATACGACAGAAGGAAAAGACGAAGGATTTCTCCTGATGCATCAAACCCGACTCCGTTACTCGCGATCGCCGGTGATAAGAGCCGCAGGGGTCAGTGAGGCGGGATGGGGGGAGGGCGAGGAGCAGACGGGGGAGTCTGTTGCAGGAAGGGGGATGAGCGACGGGAAGTAGTGCAGAAGGGGGGCGAGCAGACGGAGTTCAGAATGCAGGAAGGGGTGAGCAGACGGGAGTGGAGTGCAGGCAAGGGAACGAGCAGACGGGAGTGAGTGCAGGAAGGGGGAAGAGCAGACGGGAGTCAGTGCAGGAAGGGGGACGAGCAGACGGGAGAGTCAGTGAGGATGGGGGCGAGGAGACGGGTGGGTCGTGCAGGATGGGGGACGAGCAGACGGGAGTCAGTGCAGGAAGGGGGACGAGCAGACGGGAGTCAGTGCAGGATGGGGGCGAGGAGACGGGAGTCAGTGCAGGAAGGGGGCGAGGAGAGGGGTCATGTGCAGGAAGGGGGACGAGCAGGGCCGGGGAGTCAGTGCCAGGGTTGGGGAACGTAGCAGACGGGAGGAGTCGTGCAGGAAGGGGACGAGCAGACGGGAGTCAAGCAGAAGGGGGACAAGCAGACGGGAGTCAGTGCAGGATGGGTGATGAGCAGACGGGAGTCAGTTTAGGAAGGGGGACGAGCAGACGGGAGTCAGTGCAGGAAGGGGGACGAGCAGACGGGAGTCAGTGCTGGGATGGGGGACGAGGAGACAGGAGTCAGTGCAGGAAGGGGGACGAGGAGCAGACATTGTGAAAGGTCGAGTGTCAGAAAGGTGGATGAGCGATGGGAGTCAGTGCTGGAAGGGGGTCGAGCAGACGGGAGTCAGTGCAGAAAGTGATGAGCAGTCGGGAATCAGTGCAGGAAGGGGGGACGCGAAGCAGACGGGAGTTAATGCAGGAAGGGGGACCGAGCAGAGGAGTCAGTGCAGGAAGGGGGCGAGCAGACGGGAGTCAGTGAGGGGAAGGGGGAGCAACGGGAGTCGTCAGAAAAGGGGGGAGCGGGATAGGAGAGGGGGAGGCAGAAGGGAGTAATGCAGGAAGGGGGAGGCGACGGGGGTCATTTTGGGGAAGGGGGGGGAGCAACGGGAAAAACATCAGGAAAGGGGGGGGAGAGGGGGGTCAGGAGGAAGGGGGCGAGCAGACGGGGGTCAGGCAGAAGGGGTAGCAGACGGGGGTCATGCAGGAAGGGGGATGACAGGGGAGCAGTGAGGGAAAGGGGGTGACAGACGGGGGTCGTGCAGGAAAAAAGGGGGGCGAGCAGACGGGGGGCAGTGCGGAAGGAGGAAAGCCCTGCCGGAGCCAAGGAATATACATGTTTATGTGTCCTACTAAAACAAAAAGGGTTTTAGGTTTTGGGCCCTGAATTCCCGTGGCAGCCTTTTAAAGGGAAGAATTGGGGGACATATTAAAAAAAAGCTTTTTTGTTTCCCCACTCCCGTCGGTCCCCTTTAATTTAACATAGTGTCTGAAAAAATAAAAGGGGGGAAATTTGTTGGGTTTTGCTATGGGCTTAAAGGGTTTGCTCTGGGTTGTTTTTTGGGGGTTGATTGGGCTATTTGATTGGCTGTAGGGGGTCGATTGGTGTAGGGGGGAGGGGGGGGGGGGGGCTCTGATTGTTTTGGGGTTTGCTTTTTTTGGTTTGCTATGGGCTTGATTGGTTGTTTGGGGTTTTTTTTGCTAAGACTTGTTGTTCTTGGGGCTTGATTGGTGCTTGGGTCTGGGGCTATGAGCTCGATTGTTATTGGGCTTGATGGTCCCCATGGGATCTGATGGTGGCTATGGCTCTGATTTTTTGGCTTGGGCTCTGTTTTGGGGTTGCTATGGTCTTTTTGGTGCCATGGCCTGTTGGTTGCTATGAGTTTGATTGGTGGGTAGGGGCCCTTGTTGGTTGCATGGCTCTGATTGGTTGTGGGGGCTTAAATGGTTTTGCTTGGCTCGATGGTGCTATGGGCCTGATTGGTTGAATGGTCTGATTGGTGCTATGGCTTGTTTTGGTCGCTAGGGGTTGATTGGTTGCTAGAGCTCGATTGGTGCTTTGGTTTGATTGGTCGCTATTTGGTTCGGCCTGATTTGGTTGTAGGGCTCTGTTTGGTTGCTAGGGCTTTTTGGCACTAGGGGGCTCTCATGGTGCTATGGCTCTGATTGCAAGTACAACAAAGGAAAGTCTTAGACCTGCTTTTCATACAGCCCTCCTGACTTCCCCAAGGGTTGTATCAGAAAATTTTAGAGCCCAATATTTTAAAAACCTTTTCCCCCATTCTGTTACCCGTTCCTATCCTACACCATCTCAGAGGGCCTCTTCTTTCCAAAACTGATCAGGGCCCTGTAGAGTGCTGCCATGCTCCCCTTTGGGGGGGGGGGGCCCGGCATCCATAGACGATGCCCAGGGACAGATTGTAGACAGCCTGGGATTCATTGTGGACACGAGGGCAACGTGGCCAAAAGGTAAAAACAAACAGGTTGTAAATGGCAAAAAAGATTAATAATTTTTTATTACCCATTGTTTGTAGAACTAAGAAAAAAAAATCCTGCTATAAAAAGTTTAGAAATAAACAGGTTTAAATGTGTTTTTTTTTTTTTTTTCACGAATATTATTTACTTAAAATCTACAACTAGGGATTCAACTTTGTTCCCCACCTTTGGTTCTTTAAAGGGGGGCCCGGGAAACTGCAGGCCGGGTACTATCAGGATAGGAAGGCCCTTGTTTTTGGGGGCCCCTTTCCCCCCCTAAAAAAATCAAAAATGCAGAACCCCCCGAAGCAGACTATCCATAAGGGGGGGTCCCGCTCCGGATGTAAAAATTAAATGCGGGTTTGGGAATAAAAGGGGCGGACGCCCCCTGAAAACCGGGTGCGGCAAATGGGCCGCTTTCCCTTGGGGGACTCTGGCTGCATTAGGAAGCATAGTAAACCAAAAGGGGGGCTGAAGTAGGGGGTTTGTAAAGGGGGGGGGTGAGGGTAGCGAGACAATTTCGGGGGGGGAAAGGGGGAAGGGAGTTAGGGGGATTAACTGCCAAAATCCCCCCGTTTTGGCCCGGGGGGGGTCCCCTAATGGGGTCCCCCCCACCCTCCAGGCAGAGTTGGGGAAATTCCCCCCCGGGCCCCCCGCAAAGGGACGGGGGGGACCCCGGGGAAAGAGTAGCGCTTTTGCCCCCCGGGCGAGTTCAATGGCTTGGGGCGGCCGCAGCCCGCACAGTCAGGTTTAGCAGACAGGGAGAAGGCAGGAGGGATCGCTCCCCCCTCCCCCGTTTTGTTTGGGGCCGGTGAGTGTCCCCCTGTGCAGGGGGAGGAAAGGGAGGGGGATTACCCTCCCTCCTTCCTCCCCCCTGTTGATTACGAGCGCTTTGGGAGTGTCATTTTGCAGAAAAGGGGGCCCGGGGGGGATCGCTCCCTTCCTCCCCCTTTCCCCCCCGTAAAGGCCACAAGCGCCCCCTGCGGCCCCCTTTGGTTAGGGGAGGGGGCAGGAGGGATCGCACCCCTTCCCCCCTTTTTCCCCCGCTGTACGGGCCCCGGGGTGCGCTGTACATACAGATCAGTGTTTTCAGGGGGGGGGGGACGCCGGTGCACACTCCCCCGCGACGCTAAAATACTTCAGTCGGCCCGAAAAGGGCCGGAAATGGGAGGAGGGTGGGGTGGGAATTTGGGTTTTTTTATTTTAAATTTTTTTTAGTTAAAAGGGGGGCTTACCTGGCTACAATGGGGGGTTCTACCTGGCAAAAGAGGGGGCAAATACCTTTACAAAAGAGGGGGCAAAATACCTACAAAAAGGGGGGGGCACTCCTTTACAACAGGGGGGCCCCCACCCGGCCCCCCCAAAAGGGGGGGGGTTTTACCTGGCAACAGAGGGGGCACAACGGGGTGCCAAAGGGGGGTCCCAAACCCGGCAAAAAAAGGGGGGCAACTACCCTTTGGGAAAAAAAAGGGGGGCCCCTACATGGCTAAATGGGGGGGGCCTTTTCCTGGGAACCCAAAAGGGGGAATACCTGGCTTTCAATGAGGGCAGGGGGCTACCTGGGAACGAGGGGCACTACCTGGTACAATTTCCCATTTTAAGGGGGGACCTGGAAACAGGGGGGGGCAAATACCTGGCAAAAAATGGGGCCGGACCTGGAACAGAGGGGGCACAAATGGGCTACAATGGGGGGGCTATGGAAACAAGGGGGGGGCAAAACCTGGCTACAAAGGGGGGCACTACCTGGCACAATGGGGGCACTGGTTTAAAAAGGGGGGGGCATTCCCTGGTACAAAGGGGGCACTACCTCGCAAAAAAGGGGGGCCTCCTGGCAAAAAAGGGGGCATCAAATGGCAAAAAAGGGGGCATTACCGGCCAAGGGGCACTACCCGCAACAAAGGGGCATCTACCCTAAAAAAGGGGGGCATCTACCGGTAAAAAGGCTCTACCTGGCTCCCGGGGGCTCTACCGGGCTACAGAGGGGGCTCTACCGGGCAAAGAGGGGAATTCCCTGGCTAAAAGGGGGGGATCTATTTGGCTAAAGGGGATTACTCTGAAAGGGGGCATACTTTAGGGGGTTTCTACCTGGCTATAAATCTACCGGGCTTTTTAAAAACCCTTAGAGTGGTGGAGTGGGTGTGGTTTTTTTGAGGGGCGTGGACCCCAAAATGGGCGGCCAGAAAATTTTTTTGGGCCGCCCTCAAAATCTTGCTTTTTCTTTTTAAAATTTGGCAACTAGCAGTTGGGGAAGTTCACTGAGTACTGCGGCGTGTACAGAACGTGTGTTTGGGGTTTCCCTAAAACGCCTTACCCCCTGGAGCGGGGGGGGGGGGGGGGCCCCCCGGGCCCCATTGACATTCTTTTACTCACGGCGGTATTACCGAAGTATTCGATCATATTGTAGAGGGGAGAGGAGGCGGCCAAACCGCTTATTAGAGCCCAAATACGCACGAGATGCCGCCCAAATTTTCCCCCGGGGAACATACCCTTACCTTTTGCAGAGCTTTGGCCAGTTCTCTGGCATGCCTCTGCTGAAGACGTGCTGCCCGGGGCGGACCCCCCTCTTTCCTCCTACCCATCACCACCTCTTGGTTCTCGCCCTGACACAGAGGGAAAGGGCCACTTCCAAACCCTTTCCAAAAACCTTCCTTGGTGTCTTGGGCCAGAGCAGTGAAGAGGAGCGGATCACCGGCTCCGCAGGGGGGAGTTTTTAAGTCAGGTCCCCCTGGCCCCATTTTCAGTGTCAATGTTCCCGAAAAAAAGCATATGCGATGCCCCCAGAGTTTGGTTGCTTCGTGATGTTTGGATGAAACACAAATTAATTAAGGGTTTGTTTTGGAATTTGGATTTTGTTCTAAAAGAAAAACTCCCCTAAAAAATTTTTGCTCGTCAAAGGAGCAAAAATTTATTAAAGGGCCGTCTTTTTGGGGGAAAAAGGGAAAATTTTTTTAATGGCCACCCGGGGGCCCCTTTGAGTTCCTCCTACTGCCTGGTTTTACCCCGCGCGCCGCCGTCCCCAAAGCCCCGCCGGTCCTGCATGCCGCCTGACAAGTGATACCCAAAGAAGCAATTACCGGCTGAGAATTAGAAGACACAAATATCGACCCGCCGTCATCCCAGGCAAAATAAAGACTGAGGAGCGGGTTCCCTTTTTCCCCAGATGGGGATTCAGATTCGGCACTTGGAAAAAAACAAAAGAAGATAAGGAAAAGAAGGAAACAGATCACGGAATTAATATTCACTTATTATCCAGATACGGATTTAGTCTAGAACAATGCAGACACGTCTGGCCGCCCAATCAGAGGGCGCCGAGCATCGGGCGGGTATGACCTTGTTCGGGGGGTTTTTGGATCATGAGTAAAGTCCGGTTTGGGGGCACGAGTATCTGGGGATTGAATGTAAAACGAATTTTTCCCGGTCGGCCAAGCGATCTGGGGAATTTTTCTGGGAAACGATTTTCCCTGGTCTGGAGCATAATTTTCAGGAAATTTCTTCTGTAAGCGATTGTCCTGGTCTGGAGCACAGAGTATCTGGGGATTGCACTGTAAGCGATTGTCCTGGTCTGGAGCACAGAGTATCTGGGGATTGCTCTGTAAGCGGGTTGTCTTTGGGTTTGGGGCACAGGTGTTGGGGGATTGGGTTTTGTAAGCCCTTTTTCCCCGGGCTGGAGACGAAAAGTGTCTGGGGGTTTTCTCTGTAAAACGGGTTGTCCTGGTCTGGAGCACAGAGTATCTGGGGATTGTTCTGTAAGCGATTGTCCTGGTCTGGAGCATAGATAACCCGGGATTTTTCTGTAAACGGTTTTTCCTGGTCGGAAACATGAGTTAAAGGGGTTGCCCGGTTTAAGGGGGTTGTCCCGGGCTGGAAAATAGAGATCAGGGATTTCTGTTAACGATTTTTCCTGGTTGGAGCAAAAGAGTATCTGGGGAATTTCATGTAAGCTTTTTTCCTGGCTGGAGCACAGATATCTGGGGATGCCCCTGTAAACGATTGTCCTGGGCCGGAAACCCCAGAGTATCCCGGGGAAAGCTTCCCGTAAACGATTTTACCGGGGCTCAGTTACTAGAATTTCCCCTTTTTTACAAGTCCTGGCGCAATACGTTTTGCTTTGGAAAAAAACTGACTTTGGGAAAAAATTTCATTAAAGGGGAGAGACGGGGCTTTTTTGCCTCTACAGGGGGGACACGGGGCAATTTTACGCCTCTAAAAGGGGATACGGGGCATTTACTGCATCTAAAGGGGAGAGACGGGAAAATTTACTGCATTACAGGGGGGAGACGGGGCTTTTTCTACCCTACGGGGGAGAGACGGGGATTTTTCTGCATTACAGGGGGGAAGGGCGGGGGGATTTACTGCATCTACAGGGGAGAGATGGGATTTAAATGGCCCCTTTCAGGGGAGAGGAAAGGGAGGGATTTATGGGGTTACAGGGGAGAGACGGGGCATTTAAATGCCTCTACAGGGGGAGGAAAGGGGCCTTTAACCCGCCCTTTTACAAGGGGGGAGACGGGGCATTTACTGGGCCCCTACAGGGGAGAAAACGGGGGATTTAAATGGGCCCCTACAGGGGGGAGACGGGACATTTTACTGCCTCTACAGGGGGGAGACGGGCAATTTTTCTGCCCCTACAGGGGAGAGACGGGGCATTTACGCCTTACAGGGGGGAGACTGGGCATTTTCGCCCCTTTCAGGGGAGAAACGGGAAAAATTTTTTTTTCCCCTTCGGGGAGAACGGGGGATTTACTGCATCCCCAGGGGAGAGGGCGGGGCCTTTAAATGCCTCTACAGGGGGAGACGGGGGATTTACTGCATCTACAAAAGGGGGAAAAGACGGGGAAATTTATTTATCTTTCAGGGGGGAGAGGGACATTTACTGCCCCCGGGGAGAGACGGGGCATTTTCTGCTTCTACAGGGGAGAGACGGGCATTTCTGCCCCTACAGGGGGGAGTCGGGGGAAATTTTTTTGCTTCTAAAAAGGGGAAAAGATTGGGGCTTTAAATGCCTTAAAAAGGGGGAGAAAAAGGGAAATTTTCTGCCCCTACAAGGGGGAGATGGGACATTTTAAATGCCCCTAAGGGGGGAGATGGGGCATTTTTTCTCCCCCCTTTCAGGGGAGGGACCGGGGGGTTTACCGCCTCTACAGGGGAAGATGGGGGGATTTACTTTCATTACAGGGGAGAGATGGGGGGATTTAAATGCAATCAAAGGGGGGAAAACGGGGCATTTAAATGCCTCTACGGGGGAGATGGGGCAAATTTTCTGCATTAAGGGGAAGCAGGCTTTAAATGCTTTTACAGGGGGGAAATGGGACAATTTTCTGGGCCTTTTTCAAAGGGGGAGATGGGGCATTTAAATGATCTACAGGGGAGAACGGGGCATTTAAATGCCTTAAAGGGGAGGATGGGGGCATTACGCCCCTACAGGGGAGGGGAAAGGGGGTTTTACTGCCTTACAGGGGGGAAATTGGGGGCATTTACTGCCTTTTACCCGGGGGAAGAACGGGGGAAATTTCTGCCCTTCAAAGGGGGGATGGGGGATTTACTTACTCAAACAAGGGGAAAAGAAAGGGGGGATTTACTGGGATTCAAGGGGGGAGACGGGGTTTAATGCCTCTACAGGGGAGCGAAAGGGACATTTACGCATCAAAAGGGGGGGGGAATGGCATTTAAATGCCTCTACAGGGGAGAGAAAAGGGGGATTTAAATTTCATTCCCACAGGGAGAGACGGGGCATTTACTGGGATCTAAAGGGGAGAGACGGGGGATTTACGCATCTACAAGGGGGGGAGATGGGGGGATTTTAACCCGCCCACAAAGGGGGAGATGGGGCATTTAATGCCTCTACAGGGGAAAGGGTGGGGGCAAAATTTTCGCCTCTACAGGGGAAAAAGTGGGGGGTTTTCTTTCATCTAAGGGGGGAGATGGGCCAAATTTTCTCATCTTTTTGGAGGAGAACGGGGCATTTACTTTCCCTAAACAGGGAGGGAAAAGGGGCCCTTTTTCTGCCTTAAAAGGGGGGGAGACGGGGGCCCTTTTTGCCCCTACAGGGGAGGGGACCGGGGGATTGATGCATCTAAGGGAAGAGGGGGGGCATTTACGCATCTAAAGGGAGAAGGGCGGGGCATTTACTGCATCTCAGGGGGGAACGGGGGGTTTTCTGCCTCTTCCAAAGGGGGGAGACCGGGGGCATTTACCCGCCCCTTTCAGGGGAGAGGAAAGGGGGCATTTACTGCATTTTACAGGGGAGGACGGGGGGATTTTTCGCATTACTGGGAGAGTGGGGCATTTTCTGCCTTACGGGGAGAAAACGGGGTAATTTTCTGTTACAGGGGGGATGGGGCATTTTAAAGCCTCACAAAGGGGGGAGAATGGGGAATTTTTCGCCCCTACAAGGGGAGGAGGGGGGGCTATTTCTTTCATCAAAAAGGGGAGGGCGGGGTTAAATTTTCTGCATCTACAAGGGGGGGAGAAGGGGTATTTACTGCATTATAAGGGGGGAGACGGGGCATTTACTGATCAAAAGGGAGAGACGGGGTATTTACTTTCATCTACCCGGGGGACGGGGCATTTTCCCCGGGTCTAAAAATGGGGGAGATGGGGCATTTTTCGCCTCTACCGGGGGGGGGGGGCATTTTCTGCCCTTTCAAGGGGGGAGACCCGGGATTTACTGGCCCTCTACGGGGAAGATGGGGCATTTACTGCCTCTAAAAAAGGGGGGAGACGGGGGCCAATTTACTGCATCTAAAAGGGAGAGACGGGGGGATTTACCCCCTTACCAGGGGGGACTGGGCCATTTAATGGGCCTCTACAGGGCAGAGAAAGGGGGATTACTTTTCCTCAAAAGGGGAGAGACGGGGAATTTTTTGGGATCTACAGGGGGGGAGCGGGGGATTTACTGCATCTACAGGGGAGAAAACGGGGCATTTACTGCATCTACCGGGGAAAAAACCCGGGGGGTATTTTTCGCATCTCAAAGGGGGGAAAATTTGGGGGATTTACTGCCTCTACAGGGGGAGAAATTTTGGGAAAATTTAAAAGGCCCCCACAGGGGAGAAAACGGGGCCCTTTACTGCACCTACAAGGGGGGAGACGGGGCATTTACGGGCCCCTACCCAAAGGGGGAGAAGGGGCATTTACCCGCCTCAAAAGGGCGAGAAAGGGGGGGATTTCTCCTCTACGGGGAGAGGGGATTTACTGGGAACTAAGGGGAGAGACGGGGGGATTTACGCAATTTTCAGGGGAAAAGATGGGGCATTTCTGCCTTACAGGGGAGAAATGGGGCCAATTTTATGCCTCCCACAGGGGGAAAAGATGGGGGATTTAATGCCTCTACAGGGGGGAGACGGGGCCTTTTTTCTGCCTTAAAAAGGGGAGAAAGGGGCCCTTTAAATGCCCTACAGGGGAGAGACCGGGGGAATTTTACCCCCTCTACAGGGGGGAGACGGGGGAATTTTAAATGCCTCAAAGGGGGGGAAAAGGGGCATTTAAAATGCATCTAAAAGGGGAGAGAAGGGCTTTTAATGCATTTTAAAAAAAATTTTTAAAAAAATTTTATATTTGTCCTGAAATTTCAACCTAAAGCCAAATACCCCCAACTCTTTGGAAATAGTTGGGGTGGTGGAATTTCCTGTTTTTCTACTTTAAACCCCTTTTAAAATCTACGTAGAGTTTGCATGGGTATATATTTTTTTTCCCGTTTTGGCACAACATATTTTGCAGTGCGTTCAGAGATTATCCAAACCCCCACAATTTAGTACCCCGAATGGGGGGGAAAAATAGAAAAATCCCTGAAGGGGGGACTAGGTTTTACAATGTTTTTGGTAGGGTCGATGTGTCACGGGAAAAATCCACATGGGTTTTCCAAACTTTTCCCCCCAGGACATTTTCCCCAAAATCCCAAGTCCTCCGCCATCTTGTCTTCTTCCCATAATACACCCTGGCACCATCTCTTCCCCAGGTAAGTGATGCACCCAGCCATCCGAATAATGCCAGGACCCGCCCCCCAGCAGAACATCGCCCATCACCTCCACCATCTTGTTTTCATCCCATAATGCACCCTGGCACCATCTCTTCACAAGGTAAGTGACGCACCCGGCTGTCTACAAATGGAGAACGTGATCCATCAGACTGGGCGCCTTCTTCCTTTGCTTCATTGTAGACCCTTTCAGTGATAGACAGAGGTCAGCATGGACCCTCTGGCCGGTCTGTGGCTCCGGGGCCCCATACACATGAGTTGCAATCCCTGTGTGGCATGACACGCCTCTATCATCCCCAGCAGGCGGTTTTATGAGCAGTTTTGGTTTCAGTCGCTCTTCTGTGGGATAAGCCTGCCTTCACTATTGAACGAAAAAATTCAAGGCGATATTGGGTAACCCATGAAGGTCTTTGGTAGTGTGCTCTAAAGTTTCAATCTGGAATCCATGGTGATTTGCTCACAGAGCATTGTCCAGACTGATACAACTGTATCTACTACTCGCTACTGTGTTAAAGGGTACATATTGTTGGAAACCGGGCTGTTGACTCACAGGCATTTGTCACACTGGATAAAATTTGGATTATGACGAGAGCGGGACATCTTGTGCAATGTTTTAGCTGCAGCAGGCTTTTTTACTCAAAAGGCACTTTTACACTGGATACAACTGTATCTAAGGCGGAGAGCAGGGCTATCAATGTGCAATGTATCCGTCTACAGTCCAGGCTGTTTAGCTCACAGAGCATTGTCTACACTTCACAGCTGAGGGCAGGACTGGCTTTGTGCAGGTTTGTTACCCTGTGAAAATGGACCTGAGTGTTCTCATTCACTGACAGCAAACAGATATGTAGGAACTGATAAAGTCTATGAGAAGTTGTGGAAGAGACTGAGGCTTCGTCCAATGTGCTGCTGTGGCTGCGGTCTCGCTTCAGATCACCCTGCGGCCCTTTCTAATGAACTTTTAAACTCGGGGATCATGGCCCGAGCGCTGACCCCTAAAGATTTCCCGTTATCTGTGGGGGGTGGGAGCGGCTCCTCTATTTCACAGGTCAGCGGCTAGGATTACGCCTCATCCGCCGGCGATGGCTGCCGATCCTGCCGCTGTCAGAGCCTGAGGTCTCCAGAATAATAATGTGTCTCCTCCAAGGTCACAGAACTTTCCTGGGAAACTTTTTGGGGAGGTTAAGGGTAAGGGGACCCCCCCCCCCGGCCCCCCCCCCCACGTCCCCCCAACGGTCTGATCGGCCACATTGGGCCGGTGCCTTGTATTTCTTCTATCGCTTCTATGTTCCCATTGAACCTGCTGTCTACTCTGCAGGCGCCATGATATGGAGCAGGAGGAGCTGAGCAGATCGATATATAGCTCAGTGGGGACTCAGCAGACCTTGTATTTTATTCATGTAAATCCCTGCTTATTTTAGGTTGAGGAGTCCGGTAGGCGGAGTTATCAGTGATTGACAGCCATAGCTGTATACACACTCATACAAGGAAAGCTGTCAATCACTGATAACCCCGCCTACTGGTCTCCTTAACCTAAAATGAGCAGGGATTTAACCCCTTACCACCACAAGACATATGGGTACTCCCGGGGCGGGAAAGGGGGATGTAGCGGGATAACTATAACCTTTTACATAGAAGACGGGTGCTAATTGCAGCTGACACCCGCTGCTAACAGCAGAGAATGGAACCAGCTCCATTCCCTGCGGTTTAGCTCTTTAGTCGCCGAAATGGTTGCGGCCACAGCATCTTAATGAATGAGAAGAGGGGCCGTGCACCAAACTGCACCCACCCGGGGAGAGATTGCAGGGTGCCAATATGCTACAATGGGGCAGAAGGCCTCCATCACTGTAATGTCTGCCTTTCTTCACTGCAGCAGGGATTGTGGCCCCCTCCTTCATACTGATCTTTCCCAGATCTTTCAGGTTCCAGGGCGGTTCGTTTGGGCAAAACTTTTATTTTCCAGCTCCCTCCCAAGGGTTTTTTTCCCCATTTATTCGGGGCCCCCCTTGGAAAAGACCCGGCTCGGCCACTCCAAAGGACCTTAAAATGTTTTTAAACAGAGTCCCCCAAATTTGTTGCCCCTGGCTGGGGGTTTTCTGGTCATTGTCCTGTCCAGCCACGACCCATCTTCAATGCTTTTACTGAGGGAAAGAGGTTATTGGCCAAAATCTCACAATACCTGGCCCCGTCCATCTTCCCTTCAATACGGTGCAGTCGTCCTGACCTCTTTGCAGAAAAGCCCCCCCCAAAGTGGTTTGGCCCCCCCCCCCCCCCCCACCCTTTCACAATGGGGAGGGGTTTTCGGGGGTTGTGCTTATCCTTCTTCTTCCACCAAACATGGCGAGTGGAGCTGAAAACCAAAAAGTTCTTTTCGGCCATCGACCCAATGCCCTTTTCCCCTTTTCCCTCAGATCATCCAGACGGTCATTGGGAATAAAAACTGGCCTGGACCGGCGAGGGGGAGCGGGGGGCCTTTGACCTGCAATTTTACTCCATGAGGGAGTGTGTTACTATAGGTAATCTAGAGACTGTGTCCCACTCCTAGGTCACTGACCCCCCCCCGTTATTTTCTGGGCTTTTCCTGCCCTCTCTTGAACCACCATGCTACTCGTTCAACCCACGGCCACCATCGCCTTTTCTAACTACTGAGCCCTGTGTGCTCTGACAAACCACTGCACCACCCTAACACTGAACCACCATCACTCTTTTCAAACCCAACCCCACTGACAATTGCTACTCTTACAACTATGACCACTGTGCTGCTCGAAACAACACTACCACGTGCTCTCTGTACTAACTACGAGCCACCTGCTGCTCTTACTAACTACTGAGCCACCTTGCTGCACTGTACTAACCACTGACCACCGGCTGCACTGTGTAACCACTGAGCCAAGGTGATGCACGACTAACCACTGAGCCCCCGTGCTGCACGTGCTAACCACTGACCCAAAGGGAGCACTGAAAAACCCTGGTCCCCATGCTGCAATGTACTAACCACGAGCCAAGGTGCGCAATGTACAAACCCACTGAGCCACCTGCGCTCTGTACAACTAATAAGCCACCGGCTGCACTTACAAACCCACTGAGCCACCATGCGCTCGAACTAACCACTGAGCCACCGTGCTGACTGTGCTAACCAGAGCCACCGTGCGCACTGTGCAAACCACTGACCCACCTGCGCCCAATAGAAAAAAGAGAAATCTCCGTTTAGTAGCATAAAATTCGACATTGAGCCCCCCTAGGGGGGGTCATGACATGCTTGAGGGGGGCAGGAAAATTTTATTTCATGCCCCAGCTTATACAGCCTTGTCCTGACACTTGGAGCCTCGCTGTCCCTATGAGGACATGTTTTATCCTTCCTGTCACTAAAAACTGCAGTAAATTAATGTTTTCACTGCTCTTTATTTCCTTCTAAAACACTGTTTTCCTCCCATTAGGGACGGCGCGCTCCTGGCCCGGCTGCAGCTTCTTGGCCATGGATCATTATTTTTGGCTAATTATACATTTTACCATAAAATTTCGTGATTTGCCACTTCTCCTTTCTGTGGAACACAATGAAGTCTCTTACAGCTAAGGTTCCTGGATCTTACCCGGCAGCGGGAGTGACATACGAGGGCAGACGCCGCTCCACACATTTCAACGGTGATTCAAAAATGTACAAATGGGGCATTCACTGTTACTGTGTCACATGTCGTAGATCGATGGTGAGGGGTCTGAAGGCCGGGACCCCAGTTATTTCCAGAAGTAAGGTGGTGGCACCTTGTGTTATCAGGACCCCCAGCTACTTTCCCGAAGTGGGCGGGGGCACCTTTTGTTTCAGGACCCCCACTATTTCCCGAAGTAAGGCGTGGCACCTTTTTGTTATCAGGACCCCCACTACTTTCCCAAAATAGGGTGGTGCACCCATGTGTTTATCAGGACCCCCAGCTATTTCCAGAAGTAGGACGGTGGCACCTGGTGTTATCAGGATCCCCAGCTATTTCCAGGAGTAGGGCGGTGGCACCTTTTTATCAGGACCCCCCCTTCTTCGAATAGGTGGTGGACCTTGTGTTACCAGGACCCCACTATTTCCAAAGTGGGGGGTGGCACCCCCTTTTTTTATCAGGACCCCCAGCTACTTCCAGAAGTAGGGTGGTGGCACCACATGTTATCAGGACCCCCAGCTACTTCCAGAAGTAGGGCAGTGGCATCACATGTTATCAGGACCCCCAGCTATTTCCAGAAGTAGGGTGGTGGCACCTTGTGTTTTCAGGACCCCCAGCTATTTCCAGGAGTAGGGCGGTGGCACCTTGTGTTTTCAGGACCCCCAGCTATTTCCAGAAGTAGGGCGGTAGCACCTTGTGTTATCAGGACCCCCAGCTACTTCCAGAAGTAGGGTGGTGGCACCTTGTGTTATCAGGACCCCCAGCTATTTCCAGAAGTAGGGCGGTGGCACCTTGTGTTATCAGGACCCCCAGCTACTTCCAGAAGTAGGGTGGTGGCACCTTGTGTTATCAGGACCCCCAGCTATTTCCAGAAATAGGGTTATGGCACCTTGTGTTATCAGGACCCCCAGCTATTTCCAGAAGTAGGGCGGTGGCACCTTGTGTTATCAGGACCCCCAGCTACTTCCAGAAGTAGGGCGGTGGCACCCCGTGTTATCAGGACCCCCAGCTATTTCCAGAAGTAGGGCGGTGGCACCTTGTGTTATCAGGACCCCCAGCTATTTCCAGAAGTAGGGCGGTGGCACCCCGTGTTATCAGGACCCCCAGCTATTTCCAGAAGTAGGGCGGTAGCACCTTGTGTTATCAGGACCCCCAGCTACTTCCAGGAATAGGATGGTGGCACCTTGTGTTACCAGGATCCCCAGCTATTTCCAGAAGTAGAGTTATGGCACCTTGTGTTATCAGGACCCCCAGCTATTTCCAGAAGTAGGGTGGTGGCACCTTGTGTTATCAGGACCCCCAGCTATTTCCAGAAGTAGGGTGATGGCACCCCTTGTTATCAGGATCCCCAGCTATTTCCAGAAGTAGGGCGGTGGCACCTTGTGTTATCAGGACCCCCAGCTATTTCCAGAAGTAGGGTGGTGGCACCTTGTGTTATCAGGACCCCCAGCTACTTCCAGAAGTAGGGTGGTGGCACCTTGTGTTATCAGGACCCCCAGCTATTTCCAGAAGTAGGGTGGTGGCACCTTGTGTTATCAGGACCCCCAGCTATTTCCAGAAGTAGGGTGATGGCACCTCTTGTTATCAGGATCCCCAGCTATTTCCAGAAGTAGGGCGATGGCACCCCGTGTTATCAGGACCCCCAGCTATTTCCAGAAGTAGGGTGTTGGCACCTTGTGTTATCAGGACCCCCAGCTACTTCCAGGAGTAGGGCGATGGCACCTTGTGTTATCAGGACCCCCAGCTATTTCCAGAAGTAGGGCAATGGCACCCCATGTTATCAGGACTAGTGTTGAGCGATTGCATTGGCTATCGAGATCGATCGATAGTCGATAGTCGGCCGCTATCGATAAGGTTTTTCGATAGTGAGCATCGATTATGCGCGATTACCATTAAAGTCTATGGGAGAGCAACAACACCTTCATTATTACACCCAAACAAGGCTGAGAAGCTGAAATTAACATCCACAACAGTCAATGGATACGTCCTACATCTAGGCAACACACTTAGTTATAAAAGTCACAGAAAAAAAGTCACAGACCATTTACTACCCCGTCTTGTACCACAGCCTGACCCTTAAACCTGCATCACCCACAAATTAAAAAGTGCCAAAGGCAGTATGATTTGAACCATCATGTTACTTGAACTGGGCATTGAATATCCCTGTCCTGGAACGCAGCATACCC
>JAODAL010063503.1:0-19202 GCA_025379985.1 Phyllomedusa bahiana
TTTTTGGAAAGCCCTGCATCTTTGCGGATTTTGGCGCTAACAAAGTTATCTTGCGTTTGTCACAAAAATACGGTTTTTTTTACGGATTTTGGCCCTAAAGTCCATATTTTAGCGGATTTTGGTGCTAAGCTCTGCATTTTTACGGATTTTGCTGCTAATAAGTTCTCATGTTTGTCGCCAAACATAAGTTTTTTTTACGAATTTTGGCCCTATACCCCATTTCTTTACGGATTTTGGCGTTAATAAAGTTCTCGCTTTGGATGCTAAAAATACGTTAAGGGATTTTAGTGCCAAAATCGCTTAAAAAAAGGATTCTGACGCCAAAATCCGTAAAAACGTATTTTTAGCTAAAAATAAATTGCGCAAAAATAGTTAGCGACCAAAGCATGATCATTTTATTACAAAAGGTACAAAAAAAAGGAACATCAGACACTTGTATGTAAAATTTGATAAGGTATAACCTTTAGGCTAGGTTCACCGGTGTATTTTGCGGGGCGTAAATTACGCCCCGCAATTACGCGTGTGACCGGGGGCGGGCGGGAGGGGGGGGACTGAGCAGGGGGGCCCGCACTTCCCCCGGCCCATAGCTTAAATTGCTAGCCCCGGTATTTGCGGTAGAAATTACATGTCAATTATTCCCCGCCCGGCGGCTTCCCCGGGTCGGGGAGGGGAAAGTAATCCATAGTTCTCTATGAGAACTGTGAATACCGATGAATGGCCTTTTTGGGCCCCGTAATAGGCCATTCGGCGCTAATTACAGACCAAAAAACGGCCCTTTTAAGCCGTGTGAACAGGGCCCTTTTTAAACACCCACTATGGGTGGGATTTTGGGGTTTTCTGGGGGGTTTCCATTAAAAAATTGCGGCAAAAAACGCAGTGAAAAGGCGCCAAAAAACGCGCCAAAAGACGTCCGGCGCTTTCCATAGACTCCTGTAGTAAATTTTCTGCCCTGTTCTGGCATTTTTTAGAACACGTTGCAAAAGACGACCAGTAAAAAAAAACGTGCAGAAATAAGAAGCTGAGTGTAGACAGCAGGAGGATTTTACATTAGAGTCTATGGGAGATGATTACAGTTGTTTTTCCAAAAACGAAAAACGCTGAAAAAACTGATGTTTTTCTGTGCAGTGTAGACATAGCCTTAGTGAAACCCACACCAAAAACTGCAGTACGGATTTTGGTCAGCATTTTAACGTATGCTGTGTAGGTAGCCTAAGGCAGGTTATACCTCATCAACACCAATGATAAAATGAAAATAACTTCACAGATCCTAAGGGTATGTTCACACGGTGTGTTGGATCCGGTTTTGAATCCGTTTTTAGATGTGTGTTTGGATCCGTGTTTCAGACCCTAAACGGACACAAAGATGCATCTAACAATGTGCAGTATGATTTATATTGCTTTCAAGGTAAAACACGCATCGGCGTTCAGACGAGTGATCGATGATGTGAGTTTACTTGCATCTTTCTAATGCGTCTTTCAGATCCATTCCAAGAATTGTCATGTCAATTCTTGATCCGAAAGACACAGCAGACGCCCTATTTAAAACTATAGGGTGCGATCCTGCTGCAACCAAAACACATCCAAACACGCACCTGTGTGTTGGATGCGTTTTGGATCTATTTTACACAGCGCTTTTGGATGCGATTTTCGGATCCAAAATCAGACCCTAAATGCCGTGTGAACATACCCTACCTGTGTAGGGCCGTTCACACGGCTTATTTTGGGCACGGATTGCAGCCGTATTGCGCGCCGTACTGCGCTGCAATATGGCTGGAATCCATCCCAGCCATTACAGTAATCCACAGTTCTTATAGAGAACTGTGGATTCTGTCTCTCCTCCCCGCTCGGCAAATCCGCCGGGCGAGGAAAAATTTACATCTTCATTATCCCGTCGGAATACGCGCCGTGGATAATGAAAGTCTATGGGGCTGGAGGGCAGCGCCCCCGCCCCTTATTCAAGCTGTATTGCGGACGGAATCCGTCCCGCAATTACGGCTTAAATAAGCCGTGTGAATATAGCCTAAGGCCGTGTTCACACAGCTTATTCAAGTCGGAATTGCGAGCCGGATTGCGCTCGCAATTCCGGCTTGAACAAGGGGCGGGGGCGCGGCCCGCCGGCCCCATAGACTTCCATTATTCACGGTGCGTATTGGCCTGGAAATGTGCATGTCAGTTTCTCCCGCCCGGCGGATTCGCCGAGCGGGTAGGAGCGACGGAATCCACCGTTCTCTATGAGAACGGTGGATTACCGTAATTACTGCGACGGATTGGCGCCGTACTGCAGCGCAAATCCGGCGCGCAGTACGCGCCAATCTGCGCCGAAATAAGCCGTGTGAACGGCCCCTTAGTCTCCCTGTAATTTTAAAAGAGTATTCCCATATCAAAACCTCTTTTTTACCCCTGTGTGCAGCCAGTAGCTTCTGATTATGTCTGTGAATCATGTCCAGGTGTGATGTGTTGTAGAAATTTAACCATTTGCAGCTACTCAAGGGGTCTTTCCACTGGCTCTCTCCATGGGAGCTGGTCTTCTCCACCAAGGAGTGTGAATCTCTTCAAGGGAGCTAGTCTCTCCATGGATATCCACCTTCAGGGTATCTGTGTGAACAACTGCGGAGTATAGCATTAACCCCTTGTCTTCCCTGAATGCATGGGACTGGGACAAGATGGAGTTAGCTCAGCAAGGGACTGGGTTTAGGAACATCATCACCCTGTCTTGGTCAACAGAGTGACTGCATCTGGAAAGAGGATTTTGTGAAGGATGTCCGTTGCCACGTGCTTTACCATCTTTGTCAGGTTGAAGTAAAGAGACCTGTTTTACCACCGTTAACTCCTTGTCTCTTGCCTACTCATTTCTGCACTGCACATCAAGGGCACCTCGCACACCACCACACATGCGGGCAGTCGAGGAAGAGACCACCAAAAGAGTGTGCCCCAGGGGAACAACTACTACCATCATCCACCATGCAGATCCCCTCTTCACTGGTGTCGGAGGAGCGCAAGAGGTGTGGCTGATAGAGCGTTAGCTGCCGTGACCAGAGTGACAGCCTGTCATGGCCACCTCTGCCTCCGGCCCTCTCTTCTGCTCCCTCCCTGCAGCTCTGGTTCACCACAAGTGCAGTGACCATCTGTCTGCTTTTGAGCCCCGTATGCAGTAAAGGTCACTGAACTGTCATTTTAGACACATATCTGATAACCCACTGGCTAATTTATTATGGTGAGCTGCTATACTGCAGTGTGTCAGTCCACCCTCGCACATCGTTGTAGCCAATGTTCACCTCTCACATTAATGATACATGGTGCTTTGCAGTTTTCACGTTGCTTATAATGGCGCCATTTTTCAACTCACAATACACTTTCACCACAGCAGCACAGAAACAGTTCACAGAAGGAAACAGGGCACAGTTTTAGGCTATGTGTCTACACTCCACAGAAAAACGTCAGTTTTTTCAGCGTTTTTCGATTTCTAAAAACGCTGGAAAAACGACTGTAATCATCTCCCATAGACTTCTATTGTAAAAACGTCCTGTCTACACTGAGCTTCTTTTTTCTGCTCGTTTTTTCACTGTTCGTCTTTTGCAACGTGTTCTAAAAAATGCCAGAGCAGGGCAGAAAATTTACTACAGGAGTCTATGTAATGTGCTGGACGTCTTTTGGCGCGTTTTTTGGCGCGTTTTCGCGGCGTTTTTTGCCGCGATTTTTCAATGAAAACCCTCCCAGGAGACCCAAGTCCCACCTATAGTGGGTGTTACAAAAGTTATATCTTATCAAATTTGCATACAAGTGTCTGATGAGTCCTTTTTTGTACCTTTTGTAATAAAATGATCATGCTTTGGTCGCTAACGATTTTTGCGCAATTCATATTTTTTTCGCTAAAAATACGTTTTTTTTTACAGATTTTGGCATCAGAATCTGTTTTTTTTTACAGATTGATGCTAAAATCCTTTTCTAAACATATTTTTGCGCTAATAAAGTTATCTTGCTACTGATGCTGAAAATACGTCTTTTACTGATTTTGGCGCCAGAATACTTTTTTTTACTGATTTTGGCGCCAGAATACGTTTTTTACGGATTTTGGCGCCAGAATCCGTTTTTTACGTTTTTTGGCACTACAACAATTTTTTTTACAGATTTTGGCGCTAATAACGTTATCTGGCTTCTGACGCCAAAAATCCGTTTTTTTACAGATTTTGGCGCAAGAATCCTTTTTTTTTATGTTTTTTGACACTAAAATAATTTTTTTTACTGAATTTGGCGCTAATAACGTTATCTCACCTCTGACGCCAAAAATACGTTTTTTTACGTATTTTGGCGCAAAAATAAATTTTTTTACGTTTGACACAAATAATTTTTTTTACTGATTTTGCTGCTAATAACGTTATCTCGCTTCTGACGCCAAAAATACGTTTTTTTACGGATTTTGGCGCAAGAATCCATTTTTTATGGCTTTTGGGGCAAAAATCCGTATCTTTACAGATTTTGCCGCAAATAAAGTGATCTAGCTTTTGACGCAAATAAATAAATTTTTTACGGATTTCGGCGCCAGAATCCGTTTATGGACGGATTTGGGGGCTTAGTTCAATATCTTTAAAAATTTTGGCGCTAATAAACTGGTCACGCTTCTGACACTAAAAATTTTTTTTTTTTTTTTCGGAATTGGCGCAATAATGCGTTTTTTGGGAATTTGCCGCTAAAATCCTTTCTTTACAGAGTTTGATGCTAATACAGTTATCTTGCTGTATGGAAAGATAATGTGGGTTTTTGTGGATTTTGGTGCAAGAATTTGGTGCAAAATTTAATAAAGCAGTAGCATGCAGCAGCAGCACACAAAGGACAATGTGCTCACAATGGCTACAGTGATCTAAAGGGAAAGTGAACTACTCCGCTGTAGGGTGTAGTTTATATCCAATGGTTTAATTTGTGCATACATTAAAAGGCAGAGCAAAGACGCCCAAAAAACGAAAAACGCTCCCAAAAAAAAACGAAAAAGCGCCAAAAAAACTGACTTTTTTCAGCTGCTTTTGACAGGCAGTGGACAGAAAACTCAGTTTCATGAGCGTTTTTAGTAATTCGTTTTCAGGTCGTTTTTTTGTCCACTTCAGTGTAGACATAGCCTTAGAAATACCTCCACCCTTGGCTCAAAAGCAATAACCATGCCTTTTTGCAATGCTGATAAATTTCCCCTTTGACAGCTAAGAGGTATAGGGTACTATATATATATATATATATTTTATATATATATATATATATATATATATATATCAATCACTGTACAGCTCAAATCTACAGGGCTTTTAAGCCGAGTTGCTTCAAACATCTTTCAATCACGGAGAAATGTTCAGAATTGCAGATTCTTACAGGAAATGTTACAAGAGAGTCATGTTTCTGACCATGTCATGTTCAGCCCATGTGTCTGCAACTTGTAATGGTAGTTTAATGTCCTAATTCCCAGTCTGTATGCTAATGACTCATGTATTTTAGGAATCATAATGAATGAAATGAAGAAAATGTAAACTATTTAAATGCAAGAGGTGCCATATTACACAGCAGACATAAACAGCCCTAAGGTAACAGGATGTGATACAGCTCGAGACACCACGAAGACGTGTGATAACAGTTTTGTCTCTATAAGGGGAGACTTTGTTTAACACATTGGAAATCTCAGAAAATGAGTTTGATGCTCTATAAATAAACTGTGATAAGTGTTGTGCGCAGTTTTTATTTTGTGAGCAACAAATTTATGTGATGTACAGTTACTTATAAAAGTGTCCATCACTGCATTCATCATATTTTGACAAAATTTGGCAAAAATGTGATTGCTATGTAATATCCATGGACATACTAGCTGTAACAGCCATAGCAGCTACTACGGGGTCCAGAATTTTAGGCTATGTTCACACGGCTCAAAATGGGACGTATTTCAGTCCGTAATTCAGTCCGTAGTGCGCAAATTAAGGCTGAAATACGTCCCAGTCATTACGGTAATCCAAAGTTCTCATAGAGAACTATGGATTATGTCTCCTCTCCCCGCTCGGCGAATGTCATTTTCTAGCGGCGTATACGCGCTGCTGATAATGCAAGTCTATGGGCTGGCGAGGTGCCTGGCCCCCCGCTCCTGCCCCGCCCACACGGTGTAATTGCGGGGCGTAATTACGCCCCGCAAATAAGCCGTGTGAACATAGCCTAAGGGTGCCCACTCAGTTACATGAACATTATGGGCTTTATGTATGAAAACTTTCTAAGTCTAAGACTTTCTTTGCTGTCCATAGCAACCAATCCAAGCTCTCCTATCATTACATATAGTGCTCTGTAAAATGAAAGGGAAGCTCTGATTGGTTGCTATGGGCAACAAAGTCTTAGGATATATTCACACAGCGTTTTTAAATAAGTTTTCGGGTAGGTTTTATGTACCGAAAAATCGGATCCCAAAGCGAATTCAACAATGTTTAGTGTGCTTTTACATTGAAAGCAATGTAAAACATCGTCATTCAGACAATATGTGTTTTACCTACATCTTTTGGATGCGTAAAACGGATCCGATCAAAGAATTGGCATGTCAACTCTCAATCCGTTATACGCAGCAGACAAACTACTTAAAACTATAGGGTGCGTTTCTGTTGCACTGAAAATGTATCCAAACACGCACAACACTTCTGGTACAAGTTTGGATAGGTTTTACGCAGCACTTTGAAATACGCCATGTGAACGTACCCTGTGACCGAAACAGTTTTCATACATGTTCCCCTATATCTTTTTGGAGAAAGTAACAAATTGAAGGTTTTCTGTCATCTCTGACATATACGTTTTCTGGTATATGGCACTATTAGGCTGTGTTCACACGGCTGGTTTCAGAACTGATTCACGTCGGATTTCCGACGTAAATACGTTCCGAAATCAGTTGCAAATAAGTGCCACTAAGTGTGGCACGTATTTGGAACTGATTCCCGATGGATTCACCATCTCCATTCATTATAGTTGGTGAATCCGTCCGGAAATAATTGACAGGCACATTGTTTTTGCGGCCAGATTGCGGCCGCAATCCGCGGCCGCAATCCGGAATGGAAATAAGTTTCGTCTGAACGACGACACGTATTTCCCATTAAAATCAATTGTAAAACCGCCCGTTACTTGTTTGTAACTGATTTCGCAACGGATTTGCGGCCGTAAATACAGCTGCAAATCCGTTGCGAAATCAGCCGTGTGAACATAGCCTTAGGGGCCGTTCACACGGCTTATTTTGGCACGGATTGGAGCCGTACAGCGCGCCGGTTTGCGCTGCAGTATGACGCCAATCCGTCGCAAGTAATACGGTAATCCACCATTCTCATAGAGAACAGTGGATTCCGTCGCTCCTACCCGCTCGGCGAATCCGCCGGGCAGGGAGAAACTGACATGCACATTATCCAGGCGCAATACGCACCGTGGATAATGTAAGTCTATGGGGCCGGCGGGACCCCCCCGCCCCGTCCCTTATTCAAGCCGGAATTGCGAGCGCAATCCGGCTCGCAATTCCATCTTGAATAAGCCGTGTGAACACGGCCTTATTCAAACCTTTAACTCCATAAGCCCCAGGCCTGAAAAGGCCTTAATGACAGCTAATTTTTTTTGTTTTTGCTTCTCTGTGTTTCAACAGTTGTTACTTTTTTATTTTGTAAGTGACGCAGTTGTGTGAGGACTTGTTTTATGCAAGGCGTAGTTTTGGAGGCGTAGTGCATAATTTACTTATTTTTAAAACCATTCACATTTCACACTAAATAACCTGTTAGATAAATTCTACAGGTTATTACGGTCATATAGATACCTAATATGTGTAGGTTGTTTTTTTTGTGTTAATGTACGCAGAATAATTTTTTTTTATTATATTTATTTTATAAAAAAAATTTCTACACTGTTTTTTATTTTATTTTAATCCCATTAATGGATAACTATTTAACACTTTTTTTTTTACACTTAGTAATGTATTAGAATATTCATACAGTGGGTACGGAAAGTATTCAGACCCCTTTAAATTTTTCACTCTTTGATTCATTGCAGCCATTTGGTAAAATCCAAAAAGTTCATTTTTTTGCTGGTTAATGTACACTCTGCTCCCCATCTTGAAAGAAAAAAATTGAAATGTCGATATTTTTGCAAATTTTATAAACAAAAAGCCTGAAATATCACATGGTCATAAGTATTCAGACCTTTTGCTCAGTATTGAGTAGAAGCACCTTTGATCTAGTGCAGCCATGAGTCTTCTTGGGAATGATGTTTTTCACACCTGGATTTGGGGATCCTCTGCCATTCTTCCTTGCGGAGCCTCTCCAGTTCCCTCAGGTTGGATGGTGAACGTTGGTGGACAGCCATTTTCAAGCCTCTCCAGAGATGCTCAATTGGGTTTAAGTCAGGGCTCTGGCTGGGCCAGTCAGGAATGGTCACAGAGTTGTTCTGAAGCCACTGCTCTGTTATTTTAGCTGTGCCTAGGGTTGTTTTGTTGGAAGAAGAACCTTCGGACCAGTCTGAGGCCCAGAGCACTCTAGAAGAGGTTTTCTTCCAGGATATCTCTGTACTTGGCCGCATTCATCTTTCCTTCAAATTGCAACCAGTCGTACTGTCCCTGCAGCTGACAAACACCCCATAGCATGATGCTGCCACCACCATGTTTCACTGTTGGGATTGTCTTGGGTGGGTGATGAGCAGTGCCTGGTTTTCTCCACACATACTGCTTAGAATTAACACCAAAAAGTTCAATCTTCTTCTCATCAGACCAGAGAATCTTATTTCTCATAGTCTGGGAGTCCTTCATGTGTTTTTTTGTAAACTGTATGCGGCTTTCATACGTCTTACACTGAGGAGAGGCTTCCGTGGGCACACGGTTACTTAGTTTGGCTGGATGACCAGATCGAGGAATAGTTTTGGTCGTCCCAAACTTCTTCCTTCTAAGAATTATGGAGGCCACTGTGCTCGTAGGAACCTTGAGGGCTGCAGAAATTCTTTTGTAACCGTGGCCAGATCTGCGCCTTGCCACAATTCTGTCTCTGAGCAACTTGGGCAGTTCCTTAGACCTAATGATTCTCATGTGCTCTAACATACACTGTGAGCTGTGAGGTCTTATATAGACAGGTGTGTACCTTTCCTAATCAAGTCCAATGAAGGAGTAGAACCATTTCAAGGAGGATCAGAAGGAAATGGATAGCATGTGAGTTAAATATGAGTGTCGCAACAAAGGGTCTGAATACTTATGACCATGTGATATTTCAGTTTTTTTGTTTAATAAATTTGCAAAAATATCTACATTTCAGTTTTTTTACTTTCAAGATGGAGTGCGGAGTGTACATTAATGAGCCAAATAATGAACTTTTTGGATCTTACCAAATTCCTGCAATGAAAGTCAAATATTTAAAGGGGTCTGAAAACTTTCCGTACCCACTGTATGTGCTAATACATTACAATCTGTGTCATGCTGATACAGGCAGCAGTCACGGCAGCACACAGTGTGTCCTGACCACAGGTTTCCTATACAGACAGCCCTGGGGCTATTCTAGGTCCCCAGAGCTGACTGTACAGATGTTTCCCAGGCTTCATCTGGTCACCGGGATCACCCGAAGGAGCAAGGGAATGCCCTTTGATTATGCTGTGGTCATGGACTGCGGCAATTAAAGGGTTAAGCACCAGGGATCAGAGGTTTCCTCTGCTTCCTGACGCTTACAGAGACTGCGCTAGGAACAGAGCTGTTAAGTACTTTTGGATCAAAATAGCTGGTTGTGCTTACACAACTCTCCATTCTGTTCTATTGGAGTTCTGAGAACAGGTAAATATGAGGCTCAGTTGTACTTAGAATTCATGACTCTCCATAGAACAGAATAGTCGTGTGCAAGCATGACCTAATCTCCACTGTGAGCCGAAATATTCAAGGGCCCATTCACAAGATAGATGCAGGTCCCACACCTATTAGACTTTGATGGCATTTCCATGCTGCTGGTTGAGTTTCCCATCATTAGGCAGTGATGGGAATTCTAGTTACGCTCCTGCTAGTATCCATTAAAATGCTAAAAAAAAGTAGATTTTTTTTTAATTTTTACAAGCTATTAGAAGTTTAAGGCTATTGAAAGTATTAAAAAAAAACTGAATTGTAACAATAGTAATTCAGATCATTAGCAGTGAAAGGAGTTGTTCAGTGGAAATATCCCCTAAATATCTTAAATCTCCCAAAGTTAAGTATTTTCTAAAGCTTTTAATGAATGTTTTTTGGCCTTTTTGAAGTTCCACATCAGGTGTTAGAATAGGTCTATACAGCATTGGACAAAAAACTCACTGAAAACCAAATCCTAAGACTGGTCATAAAACTAAGGGCGACGTCCGAAAATTGGTGGTGCAGCAGCAGTTTTTAGGCGCATTAAATCAGTGTAAAATCTGATCCTCTCAAAAATCTGGCGTCAATTATACCTTTCATAGTAAACTTAATGCACCTAAAAGGCGAATTGTGCCTAAAAAGGCACATTGCGCAAATCACGGCGCATAGCATATCATTGCTAGTGTATGTAATGTGCCTATCGAGGTGCATTGTGTAACGGAGGCACATAACGTATTATTACTATTGTATGTAATGCTCCTCGATAGTGGCATTGGGTTATGGAGGCGCACAGCGTATCATTGCCTTTTTAAGCGTATTACAATGTGTCATGCCCGGCGTATAATGCACCTAGTTTTGGTGTACGACAGTTCATTTACATCGAGAATATGGCGTCAAAAGTGTTTTTGCCACAAAATAGAACAAAAACGGCGCTTGCGTATTGGGACATGTCGCCCTAAGTTTTTTGTCCCGTGCATGTCCAAAGCAGCTCAAAGACCATTTTTTGTACATTTTGCATTGTTTTGCGCATTTTTTGGTGCATTTGTTTAAAGAAATACACAGCATTAATTGCTGTGGATTTCTGCAAAAAAAACTGCCAAATAAGGTTCAGCGGTTTACATAGGCTTCAATGGAAAATTTTCTGCCCTGTTCTGCTGTTTTTTGTGACGTTTCAAAAAAAATTACTGGGAGCAGAAAAAAACGGTCTGTGGAGACTACAGAATGTTTTTACTATTAAAGTCTATGGGATCTGTTTTCAGTTGTTTTTTCAGCAGTTTCAGAAAACGAAAAACGTTGAAGAACGACAGAAAATGTGTGCAGTGGAGACAACAGGGATCTCATTAATTCTGTGGGTCGCGACACAAAGGAAACAGCTCTGTGTTGTGTCTAGGAAATCACGTGACCAAAGAGTAATCTTTAAACCCACACCCCTTTGGTCCTGCCTTCCAAAGGGCCGTTCACACGGCTTATTGCAGGAACAGATTGCAGCCGCATTGCGCACTGTACTGCGCTGCAGTACGGCTGTAATCCGTCCCAGCCATTACGGTAATCCACAGTTCTCATAGAGAACTGTGGATTCCGTCTTTCCTCCCCGCTCGGCAAATCCGCCGGGCGAGGAAAAATTTACATCTTCATTATCCCGTCGGAATACGCGGAGTGGATAATGAAAGTCTATGGGACCGGTGGGCAGCGCCCCCACCCCTTATTCAAGCTGTATTACGGGCGGAATCCGTCTCGCAATTATGACTTGAATAAGCCGTGTGAATATAGCCTAAGTCTCCCTGTAATTTTAAAAGAGTATTCCGTCTTTCCTTCCTGCTCAGTGAATACGCGGGGCGGGGAGAAAGTGACATGCACATTATCCTGGCGGGATACGCGCCGTGGATAATGCATGTCTATGGGGCTGGGGAGCTGCGCCCCCGCCCCTTATTCAAGCCGTAATTGCGAGCGACATTCGTCCCGCAAATACGGCTTGAATAAGCCATGTGAACCGGCCCCCAGGATTCCTACATGAGGAACAGGGAGAGTCTCCTAAAACTGAGGTTGGGAGGGAGGAGGATAGACAAACAGAAAAGAATCATGGAGCTTGTAGTTTTATAGAGTGTGAAATGGAAGTAGTCTCAAAGGGGCTATTCTGTACTTGTGGGGGTCCAAATTAGCTTAAAAATAACAAAGGGTGCGCCGAGAAAGGACATCACAACATGCCTTGCTGCTATGAAAGTGCTTTCTGCTTTATTCACAAAATGGCGGCTTTTTTTTTATACTTTTGCAAATTAGTAGATAAGAAGCATCACATGTACCTGGCTGTGATGGTCTATTGGCACATCCTTATCTATAGACCCCTCCTCACAGCTCAGGAATGTCTAAACACAGGGTGTAACTTCAGAAGAGGTGCCATCTTGGATCACACAGTGAATGTCTCTACAAACTACTACAGGCGGCCATTTTGTTAACATATTAGTGACAAGAGATATACAGACAGCTTTTACATGCTGTATTACATAGGTATGTGCCTACTATACATATATGTGAGGTATATATTAACTAATGCATTAAAATGGAGACACAAAGGATCACACATATATACCCTTTGTTCCCATCCACAACAGTTGAAAGGAAACAGCTTTCAAATGGCAGCAGGAAATGCACAAATTAGTTTAGAACACATCATAGGGAAATAAAAAAGAGACTCAGACAAGGCATTTAAGAAGGTTCTTTTTCTATGGCATGCTAGACGACCTCATTCTTAGGATTGGACTATCCCACAGGGGAAACTCAGGGTGGACCCCTGGCGATGGTGGGTCCCTGGGCATGGCAGGCTCGGGGAGTGCAAGAATCACATGCCATGAGTATCAAGTCCACTGGTGGACCCCAAGAATCAACTTCACTGATCGGCCCTGAGACCCTATTCTGGCATTACCCAGGGTTCAAAGGGGTTGTTTGGATTTTTTTTCCTTCTTCAATAATTATGCTCACAATGGGCTAAAATGTATTTACTTTATTAAGTTTATGTGTTTGTTAGGGGATGTTTACACAGTGTTTTTAAATACCTTTTGGGGTTTCGTTTTACGTACCTAAAAAATGGCCCCAAAAGGTATTCAATGTTCAGTGTGATTTTACTTTGAAAGCAGTGTAAATTTGGATGAGTAAAACCATAGTTGCCAACTTTCGAAAATAAAAAAGCAGGAGACGTCAGTGGGCTTCGCGCGTGGCGCGCCGCGGCAAAAATTTGCTGGACCGCCCATTGTGGTATGCCCCCCCCTTAAAAAAAAGCCACCCCCCATCCAAACGCTAACGGTTTTGGGAAGAAAGCCAGGTAGAGCCCTTATAAATGCTTTAAGAAAGAAGCAAAAACGGGTTACCTGGATGAAAGGCTGTGTATACCCGTAGCAGTCGGGCGGATCTGACCCCCCCTAATCGACTCGGCCCAAAAACCCCGGGCCCCTCCGGTAATGCAACTAGCAAAGAAGAGGATTCCGGTGAGTCAAACGCCAAAGACAAATCCCAAAGTCAGGGTAGAGTAAGGACTTTATTTTTTATTCTTTTTTTTAAAATTTAAAACTGGAAAAATCTCCCAAGGAAAAATGGGCAACAGACCCCCCCGGTGAAATAACCACAGAGGGTTTTCGGTCACCCGACTTTGCCCCTGTGAGAAAAGGTCGGCTGACTCGAACGGTCTGTGGTTTTTTTCCCCGGGGGGGGGTTGTTGCCCAGTTCCCTTGTGCATTTGGGTTTCCTTTTTAAAACTTTGAAGAATAAAAAATAAAGAAAAAAAGTCTCTTACTCTACTCCGGGGACTTGGTTTGTCTTTGGGTTTGACGTACCCGGTACCCTTTTTTTGTAGATCCCCTTTATCCCAGGTAGTAGCCCCCAAAACCCAGGTAGTGCCCCTTACGGGCCCGGTGATGCCCCCTTTTACCCAATAGTCCCCCTCTGTAGCCGGGTAAAAAAAAAATTTTTTGTGCCAGGTAGAGCCCCCCTTTGTTAGCCAGATGGTGCCCCCATTTTTAGCCAGGTAGGCCCCATTGTTAGCCGGGTTTGTGCCCCATTGTTAGCCGGTAGTCCCCCCATTGGTTGCCAGGTAGTGCCCCCATTGGTTGCCAGGTAGTCCCCCCATTGGTTGCCGGTAGTGCCCCCATCTGTTAGCCAGGTAGTCCCCCAATCTTTTTGCCAGGGGGTGCCCCCATCTGTTAGCCAGGTGCCCCCCCATTGTTCCCGGGTTGTCCCCCATCGGTTGCCGGTTTTGCCCCCCATTGTTAGCCGGGTAGTGCCCCCATCTTTTGCAGGTAGTGCCCCTTTGTTGCCAGGTAGTGCCCCCTTTTTTGGGCCAGGTGTGCCCCCCTTTGTTCCAGGTGTGCCCCCTCTGTTGCCGGGTAGTGCCCTTCTGTTGCCGGTGTCCCCCCATCGGTTAGCCGGTAGTCCCCCCTTTGTTGCCAGGTGTTGCCCTCCCCTGTTAGCAGGTGAGCCCCTAAGCAAATTAAAAATAAAAAAATAAAATCCCCTTCCCTTTTCCAGGCCCCGCGGCGGCCAGTCCTGCCCGACTCTTCGGGCGCGGGGGAAGTGAGACCCGCGCGGGGTCCTCCCCTGAGCCGGGTCATTCCCTGCGCCGCTGCCCCTGTTTGTGCGGCGAACCCGGGCCCCGGACTACAGGGGGAGGGGGGAAGGGGGGGAGCGATCCCTCTGCCCCCCGCACAGTGGGGACCGCGGGGGGTGGGGCGGCCGCTTCCCCGCCTTTTGGACGGCCCCCGGCGGCGCAAGAGTAGCGCACCGCGCTCCCTTTTTGCGCCGGGGTTTTTAAAGGGGACCCCGTCCCTGCGGGCGGCGGGAGGAATGCCAACCCCCCCGGGGGGGGCGGGAGGGGCCCCAAAATTTAGCAGGACCCCCCCCAAAAAAGGGGAGTTGGCTGTATGCTTTTTTTAAACGATCCGGGCAAAGAATTTTGTAAATTTTTTGATCAATTTTACGCAGCAGACACCCTTTTTTAAAACTATATGGTGCTTTTTGCTGCCAGAAAATTATCCAACGAACCACACTTTGGGTACGTGTTTGGATACGTTTTACCAAATGGGAAAAATTCCCTTGGGGTGTGTTTTAATATTTATTTATTTCTATTATGTGTTTGGCGTAGTGATGTTCTATCCTTACTTTTGCATACATATAGAGAGCAGGGCAGCCTGTGATAGTGTGTACACGCTAGTCAGGAGGCTCTCACTGCTTTTTGCCACCCCCCTGACCGCTGTGTTACATAGTCGGTTTTGTGTGTTAGAGATGGGCAAAAATTTTCAAAAAAATTCAGTTCGTCACTTTGCCCAATTTCCCCACAAAAATAACTTCGGTTCCCCATTCTTCGGGAGAATAGTTAAAAAACGTTATTTCCGGCTGCACAGGCCCGCAGGGTTTGTGAACGTTGTGCCCTGCTTAAATTAGAGGGAGCTTTGGGTTTTGGTCTTATACAATGTTTTGTTTTATATGACATGCAAAAGATGCCCCCGTCTTTTAATCGCTTCCTATAAATTCCCTGGGGGTTTTAAAAGGGCAAAAAAACTGACCAAAAAATTTAACCCGGGAATGTAGCCCGATAAAACATGGCAGGACGTGGAATAAAACAAGCTGAGGGGTTTGGTGGAAAAATCAGGCGGGGGTGGGGGGGGGGGGGGTGATGGGGGGCAGCCACAGCGCATGAGGTAGACGTGGCCAATGCATTTTGGGGGTGGCAAAAAAAGGGTAGGAAAAGAGGTTTCACAATACAAGTGTGGACTTGACGGCATCAACGCAGCGAGCATGGTCGCGTGGCCAATGAATTTGGAGGTGGAAAAACTGGAGTAGGCCCCAAAAGTGGCACAAGATGTTGGAGGGGGAAAGGCAGCCACAGCAGATGAGGTCAGGGCAGTGGCCAATGCATTCTGGAGGTGGCAAAAAAAAAAAGGTAGGCCCGAGTGGCCCCTATGAAGGGAGTGGGGGTGACGGCGGGAGCGCATGAGGTCAGCAGTGGCACAATGACAATGTGGGGGTCACGGCGCAGCAGCAGGGTCAGACGTGGCACAAAGACTTCTGGAGGGGGGGCAAAAAAGTAGTGCCACAGAGGGACAATGCAGGGTGGAGGTCACAGCGCAGCGCTGAGGCAGCGTGGGACAATGACATTCTGGAGGTGGCAAAACAGCAGTAGGCCAAGGTGGCACAATGACGAGAGTGGAGGTGACGGTGGGAGCAGCTGAGGTCGACAGTGGACAAGACATTTGGAGGTGGCAAAAAAATTTGGGTGACCCAGGGGGGGCACAATGACACAGTGTGGAGGTAACGGCGCAGCAACATGAGGTCAGACAGTGGACGTGACATTCTGGAGGTGGGGAAAAAACAGGAGTGCCAAAGAGGACAAAGCCAGTGTGGAGTTGACGTCATCAACGCAGCAGCAGCATGAGGTCGACAGTGGCACAATGACATTTTGGAGGTGGGCAAAACAGTAGTAGGCCTACAATAGTGCACATTGACAAGAATGTGGAGGTGACGGGTGCGCAGCATGAGGTCAGGGACAGGTGGCACAATGACCTTCTGGAGGGGTGGTTTGGCAAAAAACTGGAGTATGCCACATATTGGCACAATGTCACAGTGTGGAGGTAACGGGCAGCAGCGCAGCACATGAGGTCGACAGTGGCACAATGACATTATGAGGTGGCCAAACAGAGTAGGCCAAAGAGGGGCTCAATGACAGACGGGAAGGTGACGGGTGACAGCAGCTTGAGGTCAGTCAGTGGGCACAATGACATTCTGGAAGGTGGCAAAAAACTGGAGTAGGCCACATAGTGGCCAATGACACCAGTGTGGAGGTATCGCAAGCAGCAGCAGCATGAGGTCAGAGAGTGGCAAAATGACATTCTGGATGGTGGCAAAAAACAAGAGTAGGCAACAGAGTGGCACTAGGACAGAGGTGGAGGTGACGGCTTGGCAGCTGCTATCGAGGTCAGACAGTGGCACAATGACTCAACATGACCAGTGTGGAGGTCACGGCAGCAGCCAGCTGCGAGCAGCCAGCATGAGGTCCAGACAGTGGCACAATGGGAATTCTGGAGTGGCAAAACAGTAGGTAGAGCCAAAGAGTGCACAATGTCAGAGGTGGAGGTCACAGCAAGCAGGCAGCTATTGAGGTCAGGACGTGGCACAATGGACATTCTGGAGGTGGCAAAAACTGCGAGTAGGGCCACAGAGTGGCAACAATGACACAGTAGTGGAGGGTAACGGCAGGAGCAGCATGTGGTCAGATACAGTTGAATGGCACAATGGCAATCTTGGAGGGGTGGTGGCAAAAAAACTGGAGTAGGCCACAGGTGCACAATGCACAGTGTGGAGGTAACGCCGCAGCAGCATGGGTCTGGGACAGTGGCACAATGACAACAATGACACAGTTCGTGGAGGCACTGGCAGCATGCAGCATGAAGGCAGTCAGTGCACAATGACATTCTGAGGTGGCAAAACAGTAGTAGGCCAAAGTAGTGTCAATGGACAGAGAGTGGAGGTCACAGCAGCTGCAGCATGAGGTCAGACAGTGGCACTATGACATTCTGGAGGATGGCATAAAACTGGCGTAGGCCACAGAGTGGCTACAATGACACATGTGTGGAGGTAACGGCTAGCAGGCAGCATAGGTCAGACAGTGGCACAATGACATTCTGGATCGGGTGCAAAAAAATGGAGTTAGCCACAGAGTGGACACAATGAGACACAGTGTGGACGGGACTGGCAGCAGCAGCATGAGGTCAGACAGTGGGCACAATGTCATTTGGAAGGTGGCAAAATCGTAGTAAGGCCACAGCGAGTGGCACAATGACAGTGAGTGGAGGTCTCAGCACAGCAGCAGCAGCCATGAGGTCAGACAGTGGCACATGACATTCTGGAGGTGGCAAAACAGTCGTAGGCACAGAGTGGCACAATGGTCAGGAGAGTGGGAGGTCACAGCAGCAGCAGCATGAGGTCAAGGAACAGTGTCACAATGACATTCTGGAGGTGGCAAAAAACAGGAGGTAGGCCACTGTTCAGAGTTGCATAAATCGACAGAGTGGAGGGGAACAGCGCAGGAGCAACAGCAATGAGGTCAGAGAGTGGCCAATGACACAGTGTGGATGTCACGGCCCCAGCAACAGCAGCATGAGCGTCATATATGTGGCACAATGAAGAGTGCGGAGGTGGGTGGCAATACCGTCCTGGTAAAAGATGGTTGGAGGCAGATGGAGAACTGTCAGCAGATGTGTGGCATCAGTGCGGGTGGCGAGGGCATCAGAATTAGTGGCTGAGGCAGGTAGTTTGAACCCAGACTCATTTCTCACAAGTTTGGGTGAGGTGTCCTTGGCTGTTGTAGTCTGAGCCTAAGGCATTCTCATTGTTACATAAGTTAGTACGGTTGATAGAAGACACGTGTCCATCCAAGTTCCAACCATAGGGTGGGGTAAAATTGTGGGTGTTTGGGAGACGAGACTAGGACATTTAAGCCCAGCCTCACCACTAGTTAATGCCCTGGAACCCACTGGAAACCAATCTGCTCAGCGGAGACTGTATCGCTGTTTGGTGTGTGTGTGGAAATACCTGGCGCGATCCACGCCTGATTACATCTTGACAAAGGTTCAGTCGTTCCACATTTCCCGTGGACAAGCGGGTTCTTCTTGGGGTAAACGATGGCACCCCGCCGCCACGAAAACGACCGCTCTGATGCCACACTACTGGCCGGGGCTGGGACTCGATTCTCCACTGCAAAACTCGGCAGGTGCGGTCCACACATCCGTTTGCTGACCCAGTAGTCCAGCGGATTCTTCTAATGGGGTGGCAGAGTGCTGTCCAAGTAGGCCACCCACCTGTTGGTTCAGGGACTTGCTCAGTCCTGACTGCTGCTGGCGACGGCCCTCCTCACTTGGCGGGTGAAGGAAGCGGCTCTATCAGTGATCCAGACTTTGGTTGCTGTTGATGGAGCTGGTGCTGCTCCTACCCCCCCACTTCCCCCAGCAGCGCGGCATAGTACGTGAGCGCTGAAGAACCTAGGTCAGGACCGTCAGAGGAGGGACGATGCACGCACATAGGCAGCATGCCAACCGACTCTACGGAGGATTCTCCTATAGTATTTGAGTTTGTCTCCCTCTCAGCAGTGGGAAAAAAGGCTCCCATTTTGGACTGGTAGCTGAGGGTCCAATGGGTGGAGAGCCAGAAGTCATCCCTCTGCCGGATGCTGACTATTCGGACTGTTACATCTAGCTAGGCAAGATCCAACATGCTGCGGTCCATCTGCACAAGTGACTCCGTAGGGGCTCCCTCGGCCTCCATCTCCAATGTTATACTGCCGCACGGTGCTGCGGGTCATCTGCCTCGTTTCTTCGTCATCTCCATCTACTCA
>JAODAL010063504.1:0-19201 GCA_025379985.1 Phyllomedusa bahiana
ACCTTTTACAAAATTCCCTGTATCACATTTAAGTGCAAGGTCCCTCAATGAACAAAGATGTAGTGCGCCAAAGTGAAAATACACATATATGTAATGAAATCGGATAATAAAAGGTATTTTTGGCACCTTTCAATTCACCTTGGTGATTACAAAATTTTTGCTGAAATTTCACATTTAGTGCAAGGGTGCCTCAATGAACAAAGCTGTAGTGCGCCAAAGTGAAATAAACACGTATCTGTAATGTTTTCGGATAATAAAAGTATTTTTTTGGGCCCACCTTTCAATTCACCTGGGTGACTACAAAATTGCTGTATTCCCTTTTAAGTGCAAGGTGGCCTCAATGAACAAAGCTTTTATTTGCGCAAAAGTGAAAAAAACGTATCTGTAATGTATTTGGATAATAAAAGGTAATTTTTGAAACCTATCAACCTTTTGCTGACTACAAAATTGTGGATTCTAATTTAACTGAAAGGGTGGCTATATCAACAAAGCTGGAATGGGCAAAATTAAAAAAGAACACCTATCTGAAATTATACTGATAAAAAAAGTGGAGTTTTGCACCTAACAAAGAGCCCTGCGGGTTACTAGAAAAGATGTGTATCCTAATATAAGTTCAGGCTGCCCAATATCCAGGAAATATTTCAATAGAGAACTGTTAATAATAAAGCTATTGCAGTGCAATGTCTACACTAAGTCTTGGTGAACTTTATCCAGTATTCTTTATAGAGCTCTGTGATCGCCCACGCCCCCCTCCCCCCGCTCCACTCCGTGACTTTACAGCGGTAGATGCTCCTTTAAAATTCTCTACCTAACTACATAAAATCTTCCAATCTCTGATCTAACTAAGTTGTAAGGATCACAGCTAACAGTAAGCTGTCTCTATGAAGAAAGAAATAATATTTCGCTGAGCTGTTTGGACACGGGCAGAGCGCACGTCCTCCTGCTATGAGACCTGAGAGACACTGATCATGGAACGGGAAGGACTGTTCTATTTTAAAACGAAGTCATGTGATTTTTCCACCAATCGCAACCATACACATCCCCGTCATGACGTTGCACCACATCTCACCCTGCTCTATTTTGTAAGCTGATTTGCTGGCCGTCAAAATGACAGGAAGCGCCGAAAATGGCGCGATCTTAATAGATGATGCACAGATTTTAACCTAAATTATCTCATGAATTAAAAATTTCGATCAACATAAAAACTGTGCCGATTTCAACTTTGTCGATAATAATCGCTCAACACTAATTACTACGTAACTAAGTGCTGCAATATCATTGGTTATATTTTACTGCTCATTTACTGTCTACAGTATACATATATATTTGTGTAAGTTTAGTCCTCACTTCACATTGCTATGAGTACGGGCACTATGCATTTGCCCGACAAGCGTTAGCGTATCTTCACTCCATGTCATATTGGTTGTCACCTTTTACTGCTATTTGTTGCATGTGCGGCACATGTTTGGTCAAATATTCTTCGTTTTACATTTTTTATGGTAATAAATTTTTATTTTTTTAATACCATTCCATCATGTGATTCTGGATCAGCTTTGCATTTGGATTATTTGGCCGTGGCTTGAGCGGACTTCCGTGCATCTACAATTGCAGTGGGAGCTGGCTAAACAACCCTGGTTCAGCCACTCTAGAACATACATGCCAACTCTCCCGTTTTTGGCGGGGGGGTCCCGCTATTTGGGGTCCCCTCCCGCCCTCCCGGGGGAGTTGGCATTCCTCCCGCCGCCTGCAGGCGGCGGGGGTCCTTTAAATTACCGCGGCGCAAGTGTAGCGCTGGTGCGCTACTCTTGCGCCGCCGGACCGCTCCTACAGCGGGTGAAGCGGCCGCAGCGGCCGCTCACCCGCCCGCGGTCTCACTGTGCGGGGAGGAGGCAGGAGGGATCGCTCCCTCCTCCCTCCTCTCCCTGTATGTACGGCGCCGGTGTGTGCGCCGTACATACAGGTCAACGGCGCAGGGGGAAGTGACGCGCGGCTGCAGGGGAGTGACGCGCGGCTGCTCTCACTTCCCCCTGCGCCGCTGAAGAGATCGGGCAGGAGCTGGCCACGCTGCAGGAGCCTGGTAAGGTAAGTGGATTTTATTATTTGATTTTTATTAGCTTTAGGGGGCTCTACCTGGCTAACAGAGAGGCAACTACCTGCAACAGAGGGGCACTACCTGGCAACAGAGGGGGCACTACTGGCAACAGAGGGGACATCTACCTGGCAACAAAGGGGGCACTACCTGGCAACAGAGGGGCACTACCTGGCAACAGAGGGGACATCTACCTGGCAACAGAGGGGGCACTACCTGGCAACAAAGGGGGCACTACCTGCTAACAGATGGGGGCACCACCTGGCAACAGAGGGGCACTACCTGGCAACAGAGGGACACTACCTGGCAACAGAGGGGCACTACCTAGCAACAAAGGGGGCACTACTTGGCTAACAGATGGGGGCACTACCTGGCTAACAGATGGGGCACTACCTGGCAACAGAGGGGCACTACCTGGCAACAATGGGGGCACTACCTGGCTAACAGATGGGGGCACTACCTGGCTAACAGATGGGGGCACTACCTGGCTAACAGATGGGGGCACTACCTGGCAACAGAGGGGGCAATACCTGGCAACAGAGGGGACATCTACCTGGCAACAGAGGGGGCACTACCTGGCAAACAGATGGGGCACTACCTGGCAAACAGATGGGGCACCTACCTGGCTGACAATGGGGGCACCTACCTGGCTAACAATGGGGGCACCTACTGGCTAACAATGGGGGCACCTACCTGGCTAACAATGGGGGCACCTACCTGGCTAACAAAGGGGGCATCTACCTGCTACAAATTTGGCTCTACCTGGCTACAGAGGGGGCATCTACTTGGCTACAAGGGGGCATCTACCGGCCTGTAAGGGGCACTACCTGGTTATGGGGGCTACTACCTGGCTATAAGGGCATCTACCTGGCTTTCTTCCAAAGCCGTTATGCAGTTAGGTGGAGTGGGTGTGGCTTTTTGAAGGGGCGTGGCATACCAACAAGACGGGCGTGTCCATGCAAATCTTTGCTGCGGCGCGCGTAGCGCGCCGCCCACTAGATTCTCCTGCTTTTTCATTTTCGAAAGTTGGCAACTATGCTCTAGAACAATCCCTGAACCAGTAGCAGCTGATTAAGGGGTCAGGGACACCATTGTGAAACACCGTGAGAAACACAGAGGTATAGTTAAGCAGTCCAGGGTCAGGGCAGGTAACACAGCTTCTTACAAGGTAGCCAAGGTCAGGAGTGGAGAGGTCAGACAGGACGAGATTACAGTAACAGAGATATCAGACAGAAAGCAAACTCCTTAACAGGAAGTAGGACACAAAGGCACTAGGAACCTAAGTTGTGTCAAAGTGAATAGGGAGTTGCTGCCTAATAAACCTACTGGCAGCAGGGGATAGGCTGGGGAAACCAGACACTGTCAGACACCGTGGGGTTACATCACTGCAGAGTGTGGCTGTGCCTCCCTACAGCTAGGTGGAACCAGAGCAACATGCATCAAGGAGTTTGCAGTAAGGAGAGACCAGCAAGCTATTTAGATGGCCTGGCAGGAGGGATAGCCACATGGTGAATGCAGTAGGTCGGCACCTGCCTACTGTGAGAATCACCAGCTTAACACTCTCTTCTGTGCCTGGACACAAACCCTAAGCAACAACTGGAAGAATGGACATTGGAAATTCCAGGTAAATGTACTCAATATACAGAATTACCATGAAATAGGGATTTGAACACTATGTCACCCAACTGGAAGTTATTAGTAGGAACTTCAACTACTCAGTCTTAATGTTCAAAGAACTGGAGGCAGGGTGGATAAAATTGAAAGACATTGTATTGACAGGACCACCTGGATCTATGATCATCATTCAGCTATCCAGTATTTTCTCCTTAAGGACATTAAGAGGCACAATGGAAACAGAACTGATGCTTGGCATGCATTCTGGTCCTGTATATTCATACAGAAATTTTGAGATGATTTATTATCTTGACGCATCACATCAGCAATTGACATTTAGAAAACACCCAGACCCATTATTGTTTTACTGTGTTAGACCCTAGAAGAAAAGAGACCCTCAGAATGCACAACAAGACAAAATTCAAATAGCATTGTACTCCCTGTCATGCACCAGAACAACAGTTTACACCCACATATAGGTTATTGCCATACTTGGAAGAAACTGTGTAACAAGTTTTCAGTTGCTTTTTTCCAGCATTTCTTGTGAAAATGAAACATTTTCAGCTAAAACTTATTGGAAAAACCTGTGGGTTCAAAATACTTACTAGACCCCTGGACATATTTCTTAAGGTGTGTAGTTTCCAAAATGAGTTCTTTTTAGGGGTGTTTATTAATTTTTACCACCTTCGGGTGTCCACAGACCTGTAATGGTGACTACAAAGTATCCTAATGAAAATGGGACCCAAAATCCAGTAGGTGCTCTTCCTATTCTGAGGGTCATGGTTGAGTCAAATAACACACTAAGGCCACATACAAGATATATATAAAATGTGTCTGAATCAGGAAAATCATTATTGAGTTACATTTCCCTGGTAACATCTACTGTATTCCAGTGAATAATTGATAAAGTTTGAAAATCTGCTGAAAATTCTTAAATTTTGAAATTTCACCTCCACTTTGCTTTAAGGCCTGTGGTGTAACTGAGCCATGCTTGTAGGTCGCCTTGCTCGCACCTGCCTTTTCAGCTTTGCCCATAAATTTTCAATAGGACTGAGATCTGGGCTTTGTGATGGCCACAAAACATTGACTTGGTTATCCTTAAGCCACTTTGTAACCAGTTTGGCATTATGTTTAGAGTCATTGTCCATTTGGAAGACCAATTTTCACCCATACTTTAACTTTCTGGCTGATGGCTTGAGATATTTTTTCAATATTGCCACATAACCTTCTTTCCCCATGATGTCATCTAAATTGTGAAGTGCATCAGTTCCTCCTTCAGCAAAACAACCCCACAACATGATGCTGCCTCCCCCGTATTTCACAGTTGGGATGGTGTTCTTAGGCTTCTAAGTTTCTAACTTCTTCCTCCAAATGTAACAATGGTCATTATGGCCAAACAGTTCAATTTTAGTTTTGACAGACCACAGGACATGTATCCAAAAATGTAGGTCTTTGTGTGCATTAATCGGGCTTTCTTTTGGAGTAATGGCTTCTTCCTGGCAGAGTGGCCTTTCAGCCTGTGTTGATAAAGTACTCATTTCACTGTGGATAATGACACAATCATACCAGCTGTCGCCACACAAGGTCTTTTGCTTTTGATATGCACATGTTGGACCAAAGCACATTCATACCTGAGACACAGAACCTGTCTCCTTCCTGAGTATTATGATGGCTGGACATTCCCATCTTATTTGTACTTGCATATAATTGTTTATACAGATGAACAAGGAACCTTCAGGTTCCTTCAGATATCTGGAAATCGCACCCAAGGATGATCCAGACTTGTGCAAGGAAATCTCTAAAGAAGCATTTATGCTATCTACAATACATGAAAAAAACTTTGAGAAGTCTGTTGACTCAAGTGAGAGGTAAAAATAGATTAGGACCACCCGCCTTGAGATCACATTGGTAGCCGGGGGTGGCTTAAGCATTTTTTGATCAAAACATGTGAACTAAGAATCTCAAAGTTTTTTTCATGTATTGTAGACAGCATAAATGCTTCTTTAGAGGTTTCCATGTATTGTTTGTTAGCCCTTTTAGCTGATGGTGTGCCACTGGTATTGGAATGCATGTATACATATATATATATATATATATATATATATATATATATATATATATATATATATATATATATATGCCGTAACCATGCCAGTGGCACCCAGGTTCACTTTGTGTTTTTCAGAAAGGTTTTTTTTGTGCAGAACTATACGTTACATTTGGCATATATTGCTTTTAATTTATATAGGGAGGAATGGATGCCTCCATTTTGGTCTCTTGCACCCCGCCCGCCTTGAGATCCTGTTAGTAGCCGGGGGTAGCTTAAGAATTTTTTGATCAAAACGTGAACTAAGAATCTCAAAGTTTTTTTCAAGACTTGTGCAAGTTCACAATTCTCATCCTGCTATCTTGGCTGATTTCTTTAGACTTTCCCATGATGTTACACACAGATGCACTGTGTTTCTGGTGTGAAATTAAAATTCATCCACAGCTTTATCTCTAATTAACTAAGATGTTGCCAATAAACCTCAGAAGCTTTCAATTACATGACATCCTCATATCGGTTGTCGCAAATTGTTTAAAGGCATAGTAATCCTAGTGTATGTAAACCTTTGACTTAGCAAGTAATAAAAATGCCTTAAAAGATCTCTCTCTACACACAGACATTTTTGAACTTTAAAAATGGTGGATTTTTCCAAATTTTCACAACATTTTGATATTTTTCACAAATAAACAAGGATTGTATGGGCCAAAATTTATCATTAACATAAAGCACAATGTGTCATGAGAAAGCAATCTTTGAATCACATGGATAGGTAAAAGTATTAATAAGTTATTGCCACATAAATTGATATTTGTCAGATTTTAAAAAAGGGGCTCCATAGAGGTGAATACTGGTTGCGTCCGTAAAGGGTTAAGATGTATCTACATGCTGATAAGCTGGAAAATGAACAGCTTATCTCCTTAAAGACCGCCCGCTGACTTTAGACGTCGGCTGGTGCGGGTCGTTCGTCTGCAGCGACGTCTTTAGACAGCTGCGATATGTACAGTGTATGTACAGTGTATGTACTGTTTGAGAGACATGGGCCACTTCTTGTGTCAACTCAAATTAGTGGACCCGAGTCAGGTAAAATTGTTATGTACACTTGATATCCAATCTCTCTACACCAACATTCTGTTTAATGAAGTGATGGAGGTTGTTAGAGAGATTTTGAAAGAAGAGCATAAAATTGACAATGCTACTATTTCGTTCATGATGACTTTACTTGAAATTGTATTAACTAAGAATTTTTTTAGGTTTGGATCACAATTTTACTTGCAGCGACAGGGGACCCGATGGGGTCTCCTGTCGCTTCGAGTTTCGCTAACCTGTACATGTCACATTTTGAAAAAATTTATGTTTTTGGATCTCATCATAATCAGTATATCATCAAGTGGATGAGATATGTGGACAATGTCGTCTTGTTCTGGGGGGGATCTGAGGACACGGTGTGTGAGTTCGTTCAGTACCTCAACAGACAAGTTCCATTGATCCAATTTACTATGGAGAAAAACCATGAAGTTGTAAGATACTTAGATGTAGAAATTCGAAAAGAAAGTGAACATTTTGAAACATCTTTCAAAATCTTCATGCCCCTAAGACTTTCAAAGGTATCCCTAAAGGACAGTTTAGCCGTGCTCACAGGATTTGTTCCTCAGACACTGCGTCAATACATAAACTGATTACTAAATTCACACAGAGAGGTTACGATCAAGCACAACTTAACATCGTAGGTCAGGAGGTTTTGAAAATTCCACGAGAGGAGTTATTAAAAGTGAAGACTAGGGAACAAAAAGAGAATCAAGTTCTCTTTATTATTAAATATAATCAACATGCTAAGTTGATTAAAAATACAATCACTACACATTGGAAGATTTTCAAAATGATGAGAAGATAGGTAGTCTATTTAAACAAATTCCAGAGTTTGTTTTTCGCAAGGGTAAAACGTTAGGTGATGACTTGATGTCTTCTGACATTGATGCTCAGAAGACAGTAAAACAAAATACTATAACATCTCAGAAAAAAGGCACATTCCCATGTTTGGGATGTCAGAATTGTAAATCTATCATCAGGGGATCTAGCGTGAGTCACCCTACTAAAGGTTTTCCTATTCATTTTAAAAAATTTTACACTTGTGAGACCAAACAAGTCGTATACTTATTAAAATGTTCGTGTGGCTATTTGTACGTCGGCCAAACAAGCAGAAGCATTAAGGTGCGTTTAAACAAACACAAATCAGCAATTAGGCTTTACCATCAGAAACGTGATCAACCAAGTAGGACAGAGGACGGGCATGCTGATAAAAAGAAATATGGAGAGAATACTGTAGCTAGGCATTTTTATGAATCTAGACACAATGTTTCAGAATTGAGGTGGTGTGTATTAGAGAAAATTAAAGGTAACAACATGGAGCTAGTTAAACGTAAGCTGTTGAAGAGAGAAGCGTTCTGGATATTTGACTTGGAAGCTAGAAGTCCAAAGGGGTTCGCTTACACGCATGCTTGACAAAGAGGGCGTAGTTCCTTGAAACGTCGCTTCGTGTGTGTTTACAGCCGTTTGTCCGGGCAGCTCCTTCCTATCCTTCGGGAGTCATGTGTCTATGAGGTATTTACCTATTTTTGTACTTGCATATCCTACTAAAAATGAATGTACTTAATACAGCTGAATGAATTACAAGCTGGATGCCTGAAGAAATGAAAATAAATGCAAATAATTTTTTTAAGCTGTAAAGCTGCCTATACAGGTTCTCCATTTCTTTACCATGTGTACTAGTTCGTAATTAAGGGATGGAGGTTGCCCTTCAGGATTACCTGTTATATGCAAAGTACTGATATAAAGCAATAGTTGTTTTTGAATTAAGGTTCTGGACTGGCTAAGCATGCCTTCAGACCTAAACCATATTGAGCATCTGTGAGGCATTCTCAAATGGAAGGTGGAGGAGTACAAGGTTTCTAACATCCACCAGCTCTCTGATATCGTCATGGATTAGTAACCTGTGAAGTTTTAGTGAACGCCATTCCCAAGAGAGTTAAGACAGAAGTGGAAAATAGTGGTGGCCACACAAAATATTAACACTTTGGGCTGGATGAGATAAAAATTTGCTCCCTGAATTACAGGGGCCTTAATTAACATGCGAAAAGAAGCCATCAGTGCAATATTCGCAGAACTGCTGTCAAGGGCCCTGGTCAAATTTACAAAAGTAAGGGCCCTGCTGATATAGTGCAAGATAGAGATTGGTGAAGGACAGGGGACTCAGATGTTTTGGGTGTATGAGGCCCTGAAATTACTTATGGCAGCTCTGCTTAGCTCTAACCCTCAGGGAGATTTTAACATGGTCTCTATTAATTTCACCACAGGGACTTGGCAATTACACTGACCCCCAGGGTATCTTTCACTTACTTCACATATTTTTCCCATGAAAACTTTAGTAACAGCTTAATTTTGGAAGATCAGTTTTGGACCTTCTTAAGACCTTTGCAAACAACTCCCTGATCATCTTAGGCGGATAATTTAATTTACCTCTAGAACCTGATCTAGATAACTCTTTGTTTAGTCCTCTGTGCCATGGATTGAGGAAACTGCTGACTGGCCTATGGCTGTTTGACACTCTAGTTCTTATCAGCTGCTATGATTAAGAAATTGTGAGATTCAAAACACAGAGCTGGTTATGTTTTGTCTCAGCTGTACCATGGACACAAGAACATCTAATAGAATGAATAAAAAAAGGCGGAATTTTATATGGCAAGTTGCTTGCTGGATGGATTGCTATATCTTAGAAGTTTAGGATACTCGATCACGAAGCGGGATCTTTGCAGTTTAGACAATTGTATATGTCAAGATTATTGAGCTGGCTATTCTCTCTTTTACAAAATTCCATCTAAGCTATTGACTTTTTTGCGCTTTCTAAATGAGAGCCTTTTGGTATTTCATGTCCATTTCATATCCAAGAGGGGGAGTTTACAAATCTTTGAGGTTTGTTGTACCTTGTTTATGTTATTTGCATCTGTGTGTAGGGGCATCCCTCAAAGATTACTAAAAGTTCCCAGTAGTTGGCTGGTAACAACTACAATATTTTGAAACCATTTACCTTTTACTAACCAAAAGTACCAACATTGCCATCTCTATCTAAATTATTAGATCCATTACCCCGGAGGATGCCAATACGACGAATAATGTTTTCTAGTTTCACAGCTTGGTCTGTTGAATTTACTATTGGAAGGGGGTGTAAACTGCTGTAGTACTGCCAGTCAAAGTGTATGAGGCCTATTAGGTTAAGTTAACATGGCTGATTTGCAGCCCTCAATTCACACCTAAAATCCACGCTACTTAAGTGCTAAGAAGAAATCAGTACCATGGAAAATCAGGGTCAAGTACACAGCGATGCAGATTTTCCATTAAAAACAATGTGAAGCAGAATGCAGTCAGATTTGGATGCTCATTCTGAAGCCTCTGAATCCACGCTAGAATAAGTGTCCAAATCGGCCCATGTGAACATAGTATACATGTAACACATTATTGCCAGTGCAGTGACTATGTGAAGCTTCTTACAGAATATTTACTGTATGTAGCACCTCATTGTTAAATCAGTACAGAGGTGTCGCTAGGCTTGTGACCTGTATAAAGCCTGCAAAAAGGGCAATACACTACGTCGAAATCCCTAAAGAAGCATTTATGCTATCTATCATACATGAAAAAACTTTGAGACTCTCGGTTCACATATCATGATCAGAACATGTTTAAGCTGCCCACGACTTTCAACGTGGTCTCAAATCGGGCAGTCCTATCCTATCTTACCTCTCAATCGAGCCAATCAGGCCTCTCACTGGGTCACCGACCTCCATTATTCAGAGAGAAAAAATAAAAAACACCCAACCTGCAAAGCTGCCCTTCTTATGACAGCCTGTGAGAGTGGGCGGGGACAGAAACCCAAAATGGAAGCACCCCTTCCTTTCCATATAGGTTAAAATCAATGTACACCAAGTATAACGTATGTTTCTGCCCACAAAAACATTTCTGAAAAAACGTATGCAAACCTGGGTGCCACTGGCAGGGCTGCGGCACACATGTAATTATACATGTACACACACAGACCGCCGCCAGCGGCACATTTCTGCAAAAAGGGCAATACACCACGTTGAAAGTCGTGGGCAGCTTAAACATGTTCTGATCAAGATATGTGAACCGAGAGTCTCAAAGTTTTTTCATGTATGATAGATAGCATAAATGCTTCTTTAGGGATTCGACGTAGTGTATTGCCCTTTTGTGCAGAAATGTGCCGCTGGCGGCGGTCTGTGTGTGTAACATGTATAATACATGTGTGCCGCAGCCCTGCCAGTGGCACCCAGGTTTGCATACGTTTTTTCAGAAATGTTTTTGTGGGCAGAAACATACGTTTATACTTGGTGTACATTGATTTTAACCTATATGGAAAGGAAGGGGTGCTTCCATTTTGGGTTTCTGTCCCCGCCCACTCTCACAGGCTGTCATAAGAAGGGCAGCTTTGCAGGTTGGGTGTTTTTTATTTTTTCTCCTCTGAATAATGGAGGTCGGTGACCCAGTGAGAGGCCTGATTGGCTCGATTGAGAGGTAAAGATAGGATAGGACTGCCCGATTTGAGACCACGTTGAAGTCGTGGGCAGCTTAAACATGTTCTGATCATGATATGTGAACCGAGAGTCTCAAAGTTTTTTCATGTATGATAGATAGCATAAATGCTTCTTTAGGGATTTCGACGTAGTGTATTGCCCTTTTTGCAGAAATGTGCCGCTGGCGGCGGTCTGTGTGTGTGTACATGTATAATTACATGTGTGCCGCAGCCCTGCCAGTGGCTCCCAGGTTTGCATAAGTTTTTTCGGAAATGTTTTGTGTGCAGAAACATACGTTATACTTGGTGTACATTGATTTTAACCTATATGGAAAGGAGGGGTGCTTCCATTTTGGGTTTCTGTCCCCGCCCACTCTCACAGGCTGTCATAAGAAGGGCAGCTTTGCAGGTTGGGTGTTTTTTATTTTTTCTCTCTGAATAATGGAGGTCGGTGACCCAGTGAGAGGCCTGATTGGTCGATTGAGAGGTAAAGATAGGATAGGACTGCCCGATTTGAGACCACGTTGAAAGTCTGGTGCAGCTTAAACATGTTATGATCATGATATGTGAACCGAGAGTCTCAAAGTTTTTTTCATGTATGATAGATAGCATAAATGCTTCTTTAGGGATTCGACGTAGTGTATTGCCCTTTTTGCAGAAATGTGCCGCTGGCGGCGGTCTGTGTGTGTACATGTATAAATTTACATGTGTGCCGCAGCCCCTGCCAGTGGCACCCAGGTTTGCATACGTTTTTTCAGAAATGTTTTTGTGGGCAGAAAAATACGTTATACTGGTGTACATTGATTTTAAACCTATATGGAAAGGAAGGGTGTGCTTCCATTTGTGGTTTCTGTCCCCGCCCACTCTCACAGGCTTCATAAGAAGGGCACTTTGCAGGTTGGGTGTTTTTTTATTTTTTCTCTCTGAATAATGGAGGTCGGTGACCCAGTGAGAGGCCTGATTGGCTCGATTGAGAGGTAAAGATAGGATAGGACTGCCCGATTTTGAGACCACGTTGAAAGTCGTGGGCAGCTTAAACATGTTCTGATCATGATATGTGAACCGAGAGTCTCAAAGTTTTTTCATGTATGATAGATAGCATAAATGCTTCTTTAGGGATTTCGACGTAGTTATTGCCCTTTTTGCAGAAATGTGCCGCTGGTGGCGGTCTGTGTGTGTACATGTATAATTACATGTGTGCCGCAGCCCTGCCAGTGGCACCCAGGTTTGCATACGTTTTTTCAGAAATGTTTTTTGTGGGCAGAAACATACGTTATACTTGGTGTACATTGATTTTAACCTATATGGAAAGGAAGGGGTGCTTCCATTTTGGGTTTTCTGTCCCCGCCCACTCTCACAAGGCCTGTCATAAGATGGGCAGCTTTGCAGGTTGGGTGTTTTTTATTTTTTCTCTCTGAATAATGGAGTTAGGTGACCCAGTGAGATGCCTGATTGGCTCGATTGAGAGGTAAAGATAGGATAGGACTGCCCGATTTGAGACCACGTTGAAAGTCGTGGGCAGCTTAAACATGTTCTGTATAAAGCCTGGAGCGATTCTGAACAGGCATACACTTGAAGGCTACCGCGGAGCAAGAAGCAAGAGCTCCTTGCCCAGTGAAGTACTCTGGTGGGTCACAAGCAGGCTTACGGCCCTCCGGAGTATGCAGCACAGGCAATGTGAGAATGTCATCATGCGGCTTGCACTACATGATGACGTCACGCCACTTGAGCATCGAGTGATTTGTCAGGGGAACAGGGAGAAGTGAATACTCTTAGTTGTTTATTTTTAATCAGGGCCTATATTCCTACTCACATACTGGGGGGCCCTATAACATACCTCCCAAGTTTTAGAGATTGCAAAGAGGGACATATCAGGCCATGCCTCTAAGCATGCCCAAACACATGACATCACACAAAGACACGCCCCCCACACAAACATGACAACTTTTTCGACAACTAAAGAGGGACACATTTTCAGGATTGCATTGTATCCAATGATGAAATATTAAGGAAGCTGTTATGTAATATACAGTTAGGAAGCAATCAGATAATTTAAAGCAAGATAGTCAGTTTATTGACACAAATCTATTTCCCAAATGAAAAAGAGGGATATTTGTAGAGCCAAGAGGGACAGAAGTACATGGGTTAAAAATAGGGACCATCCCTCCAAAATAAGGATACTTGGGAGGTATGCTATAACCTACTTGGAGGACATATATTCCTACTTACATACTGGGAAGCCCTACAGGGGGACAATAACTTATATGTCTGCAGAGCACTTAGTCATGGTGGGCCTAACGTAACGGCAGACCAGATATATGGATCCACTTGACCACCAGTGGTAGAAGCCACACCAGGGAGGGGAGTCTAAGTAGGTCCAGTATAAACTAGAGCCCGCCGCAAGGCAGGATGGACTTGCTGCGGTGGAACACTACCAGGTCGCTACCCCTGGTGCGACTTGCTTGCGGTGGCAGCCGAGGTGTAGCGTGGTACAAAATCATTAAGCAAACTTGTAGTCGGGAACAGGCAGGAAGGTCAGGACAGGCAGCAAAGGTTCGTGGTCGAGGGACGGAGACTAAAGATACGGTACATAAAATGAAAGTAAACACAATGGCACACTTCCTTTCAAGGCTCTATCAATATGGCAGGGAATCAAGGAAGGGGCAGGACACAAATAGGGTCAGCGGCCGGTAATAGTAAATCACCGGTTCGCTGGTCCTTTAAATTTAACTGCAGTAGCGCACACGCGGCCTAGGCGGCGAGCACATGGCCAGCAAGCAACAGGAGCGAGGTGAGGTGAGTACAGGACAGAGCTGCGAGTGCGTCTGGATTGCGGCACCACTCGCAGCAGGAGTCGCGGAGATGCGGGTATGTCTTCGATACGGTGCATGGGGACACCTGTTACAGGCAGTAATATATGTCTGCAGAGCACCTGATAGTCACATGTGGTGGTCGTATTTAGTCTTGTCTGGATGTACTTTCTGATCGTTAAGCAGTAATATTATTGGTTCTTGCTATTGTAGGATTTTCTTTAGTAACAATCATACATATGGTACATTTGCTCCATGTATAGATGTACTATTTGATGAAATACACCCAAAAATTAGTGAAATGAACATACATTTTTTCCTTGTAAAAATACATGTCGCAGTTCATGATGTGGTGTAAATAATGCTGTGTGAACACAGCCCTACTGAGCAACACATAACACAAAGGGAAAAGTCCCTGGAAGTTTTAGAACTCTTGCAACACTCCTTGCACAGTAAATTAATAACTGGATAAAAGTAGCTTATAGCAACAGAACCTCAGTTGTGTTATTTTTTAAAAATTTTAGCTGGTTTAATAAAAATTAAACATTAGGTTACAAATAGGGTGGCAAAGTTGGTAGCAAAGGTGTAATGGGTGTCTCCGCGACCCCAGCATTGGGTCGCGGGCACACCCGCACCCTTGCAGCATCTTCTGCAGTGAGCAATGCCGCCGCCTGGTCATCGGGCTGCGGGCACACTCATAGCTCTGTCCGGCACTTACCTCGGCGCGCTCCTGTTCCCGGCCTGGTGCGCACTCCTGTTGCTGGCTGGGTGCATGCCACCTGTACTGACCTTCCTGCCTGTCCCTGACTATGAGCTTGTTTCAAGATTTTGTACCACGCCGCACCTCGGCCTCCACCACAAGCAAGTCACGTCAGGGGTAGCGTCCTGGTAGTACTCCGCCGCAACAAAGTCCATCCCGCTTTGCAGCGGGTTCTGGTGAAAATCGGACCTACTTATATTGATTGCATTCTTTGTGCTACCCCATTCTTCCTCGGCTGTCCTCCTGTGGCTTCCAAGGCTGCAGCGTCACATCCTTATGCTCAATTGGAAGACGGGCAAAGTATTGCATTGGGGTCAAGACTTCCAGTCTCGCTGTCTGTCGACACCATCTCCAAAGCCTCTTCCAGTATCCGAAGCCACTACAGTATCATGATTTACAGGACGTCTTCTCTGAGAAGCAAGCGGAGACTCTTCCTCCTCATCGACATACTGCCCCGGATTAGTCCCCCCCGGGATAGGGTCTACCCACTCTCCGTGCCCGAGGCTCAGGCTATGTCGGCCTACATTAAAGAAAACCTACAGAAGGGCCTCTTCCACAAATCTACTTCTCCAGCGGGTGCCGGTGTCTTCATTAAGGAGAAGAAGGATGGATTTCTATGGCCGTGCATCGATTACCGCGGTCTCAACAAGATCACCATTAAAAACCGGTATCCATTACTTTTTGACCGTCTTCGGGGGAGCTAAAATCTTTTCCAAGTTAGATTTGCAGGGGGCTTATAACCTCATTCGGATCCGAGAAGGTGATGAGTGGAAGACGGCCTTCAATACTCAGGATGGGCACTTCGAGTATCTGGTGATGCCCTTCGGCCTGTAAATCGCTCCAGTAGTCTTCCAGGAGTTTGTCAGTGACAATTTCCGAGATCTCCTGTATACTTGCGTAGTCGTCTACCTAGATGACATTCTGGTTTTTTCACCCAATCTGGAGTCCCATCAGTCGCATGTGTGCCAGGTTATGAGACATCTGCCTGATTACCATCTCTATGCCAAACTGGAAAAGGGCTTATTCCACCAGACCAACCTCCCGTTTCTTCCGTATATTATCTCGGGCAAGGGCCTGCAGACGGACCCCACAAAACTGTCAGCCATCCTACAGTGGCCACGGTTCTTGGGATTCGCCAACTACTACAGGCAGTTCATCCCACATTTCTCAACGTTGGTGGCACCGATTGTGACTCTCACCAGGAAGCATGGCAACCCAAAAATGTGGCCACCAGCCGCTGAAGAGGCCTTCTCCAAGTTGAAAGCAGCATTTGCCTCTGCACCTGTGTTGTCCCAGCCTGATACCGAGAGCCCCTTCTTTTTAGAAGTCAACGCCTCCTCTGTGGAGGCTGGAGCGGTTCTTACTCAAAAGGGGCCCAAGGGCAAGACCCGGACCTGCGTTTTTTTCTCTAAATCATTTTCACCCGCGGAAAGGAAATACACCATTGGGGATTAGGAACTGCTGGCCATCATGCTTGCCCTGGAGGCGCCACCTCCTGGAGGGTGCTCGGCATCTGGTAAATATCTTTACCGACCACGAAAATCTTCTTTACCTTCAGACCGCACAACGTCTCAATCCACGTTAATCCAGGTGGTCTTTGTTCTTCTCCCGTTTCAATTTTGTCATACACTTCCGACCGGCTGAAATGAACATCATGGCCGATGCCCTATCTTGTGCTTCAGACGTTGTTGGAGAAGAGGCCACCCCTCGGCACATTGTACCTCCAGAATGTCTGATATCCGCAGCTCCCATAACCCTCCAACATGCACCTCCGTATGTGCACAATGCACTCCGGTTAAGGTTTCTGAAATGGGGCCATTTCTCTTGTATAGCCGGACACCCTGGGGTGCGGAAGTCTTGCTCTCTGATTTCCCGGTTCAACTGGTGGCCCAATCTCGCTAAAGATGTGAAGGAGTTCGTGGAGGCCTGTACCACCTGTGCCCGCAACAAATCCCCTTGCCTCAATCCTGAGGGTTTGCTGCATCCTCGGCCGGTCCCTAACAGTCCCTGGGGCCACATTGCTATGGACTTCATCACCGACCTACCTCCCTCTGACGGTAATACGGTTATCTGGGTGGTCATTGACCATTTCTCTAAAATGGCGCACTTCGTTCCGCTGCTTGGTCTACCTTCTGCTCCTTGATCCACCAACCTTTTGTTTAAGCATATCATCCAGCTACATGGACTTCCCCAACATATTGTTTCGGATCGGGGAGTTCAATTTGTCACAAGATTTTGGCGGGACCTCTGCTCGCTACTACAAGTTAAACTGGACTTCTCTTCCGCGTACCACCCGCAAGAGATATGGGAGATATGCTATGGCTGTCTGCCAGGTATGTCCGCTTTAAAATTCCCAGCTACAAGCTTGGTCCCCAGTTTTTAGGCCCTTTTGAAGTCCTGAGACGCATCAACCCTGTGCCCTACAAACTCCGTCTCCCTCCTACTATGCGTATCCCTAATTCCTTCCACATCTCCCTGCTGAAACTAGTCGTCCTTAAACAGTTCTCACTGTGGTTCCCCTGTCTCCCGTATTTGACTTCACCAATGTTTTTTCGGTCAATAAGATATTAGATATGAAGACAGTTAGAGGGAGAAGATTTTTTTTGTGTCGACTGGAAGGGGTTTGGGCCAGAAGAAAGGTCATGGGAGCCGCAAGATAACATCCTGGACCGGAATCTCTTGATGAAGTTTCTGCAGGCTAGGAGGAGGGGAGGCCTAGGGGGGGACCTGTAACGGTTGTCCCCGCGACCCCAGCATCGGGTCGCAGACACACCCGTACTTCTGCACCCGTCCTCACAGCTCGCAGCCTTCTGGCACCCCTCCTTGCCCTGTTCCCGCCTGGGCGCACACTAGAGTGCTGGCCAGGTGCATTCTCGCCCCCTAGAGTGCGCGCCCGGTATTGCAGCTAAGTTTAAATGAACAGTGCGCCAGTGATCGTTTTTCACGGGGCGCTGATCCTATTTAAGTCCTGCCTTCTTGGTCCCTGCAAATCGTAGGCCCTGTCTTGGAGGAATTTCCCATAGTGTCTTTGTGTTTTACTGTGTACGTACGTTTGCCTCCGTCCTCGACCAGAACCATTGTGCCGCCTAAACCTTCCTGCCTGTCCCCAACTACAAGCTTACTTCACGATTTTGTACCACGCTGCACCTCAGCCGCCACCACAAGCAAGTTGTGTGTATGATGGTAGCCTTGTATTTGGTCCCAGTCTCTGCGGTTCATTCACTAGAAGCCCCCATGGGGTTCTGGGGGATATTTTCTCACCGCTTCAGAGTCATTTTGACTCCACGGCGTGAGATCTTGCGTTGGAGCCCAGATCGGGGAGATTATCAGTGGTCCTTGTATGTCTTACATTCTAACTTTTGCTCCACATTGATTTATTTCCCACCAAGTTGCTTCCAAATTGCGGGCGTTCAGTCTTCCCACCTGGTGGCGGGGCTACAATTTTGTTTCTGGTGTCCTCCGACAGGTCTTTGGTCTTTACCATAAATGGAGTTTGGAGTGTGACTGTTTGAGGTTGTGGACAGGTGTCTTTATACGATAACAAGTTCAAACTGGTACAATTACTACAGGTAATGAGTGGAGGACAGAGGAGCCTCTTAACCCCTTAACGACCCGCCGTTTTTTTTTTTTGCTGACACGTTCGTTTTTCCATCCTCGCCTTCCAAGAGCCATAACGTTTTTATTTTTCCACCTACATGGACATATGAGGGCTTTTATTTTGTGGAACAAGATGTAATTTCTAATGTTATTCACTGTACTATAGAATATACTGGGAAACCGCAAAGAAAATTCTAAGTGGGACAAATTGTGAAAAAAACATATTTTCGCCATGTTTGTAGGTGTTTTGCTTTTACAATGTTCAATCTTCAGTAATAATGATGTGTTATCTGTATTCTACAGGTTGATTCGCATCTGGCAATACCAAACATGTAGGATATCTGGTATGTTTTGGTACCGTAAAAAAATTCCAAACATTTTCTATTTTTTAAATTTGTGCCGCGATGCCATTTTGTCCGGCCAATAACTTTTTTGTACTAACATCTACGGACGTCAGTGAGGGTGACTTTTTTTGCCGGCTGAAGTGTACTTTTTATTGCTAGCAATTTGGAATGCATGCAATTTTTTTGATCACTTTTATTCCATTTTTTAAGTGACGTAAATTGACCAAAAAACGCAATTTTGCCGTTTGGAATTTTTTTTCTTCTATGATGTTCAGCGTACAGGATAAATGATGTTATATTTTTATAGATCGGACTGTTTCGGACACGGCGATACCAAAAATTGTAAATTTTTTTATTTTTTT
>JAODAL010063505.1:0-19201 GCA_025379985.1 Phyllomedusa bahiana
AGTGATCCCCGAGGACCAGGGGCCCCAGCCCCCAGCTATCCCCGAAGGGCCCCGGGCCACAGCTACAGCCTTTATCCCCGAGGAACCCGGGGGCCACAGTAAAACCGATCCCCGAGAGCCAGGGCCAGTCAGGTGCCCCAAAAGGACCAGGGCCCCGATACAGCTGATTTCCCCGAGGAAAAAAGGGCCACAGCTACCGCTGATCCCCCGGGGGCCAGGCCCCCGCTACCCGCCCGATCCAAGAGGAGCCAGGGGCCCGGGTCGGGTGATCCCAGGGAGCCAGGGCCCCCAGTACCCCGATCCCCGAGGGGGCCAGGGCCCCCAGTACGCTATCCCAGAGGAGCCAAGGGGCCCAAACTACAAGCCCGATCCCGAGGAGCCCGGGCCCCCCAGTACCCGCTGGTCCCTAGGAGCCAGGGGGCCACGAAAGAAAAAAAAAAGGATTGGAGGGGGGGTTTAAATAAAAAATTTAAATACAGTGATCCCAGAGGGGCAAAGGGGCCCACACAGCCCGATCCCAGAGGGGCCAGGGCCACCGTACAGCTGATCCCGAGGAGCCGGGCCCAAAAAAAAAGCCTGAACCAAGGACCAGGGCACAGCACAGCCCGGGTCCCCCCGGAAACCAGGGCCCCCACTTCCTGACCCAAGGAGCCAGGGCCCCAGTAAAGGCCTGATCCAGAGGACCAGGGGACAGCAAAAGCCGATCCCAGGGAGCCAGGGCCACAGCTAACCCGCTGATTTCCCCAAAGGGGCCAGGGGCCACAAACTACAGCCTTTTCCCCAAGGAAACGGGCCACAGATTAAAACTGGGTCCCCGAGGAGCCAAGGGGGACAGCACAGCCCGATTTCCCCCGGGGCCAGGGCCACAGAAAAGCCTGATCCCAAGGAGCCAAGGCCACAGCTACAGTTATCCCGAGGAACAGGGCCCCCAACACAGCCCGAAACCCCGAGGAGCCAGGGTCCACAGTAAAAGCTTTAACCCCGATGGCCAAGGGCCCCAGTACAGCTGATCCCAGAGGAAAACCAGGGCCCCAGTACGCCCGAAACCAAAGGGGGCCAGGGCCACAAACTACAGCCCGAACCCAGAGGAAACCCTGGGCCCAGCTACAAACTGGGGTTTTCCCCGAGGAGCCGGGGGCCCCAAACTAACCTGCCCCGGGCCCAGAAACATAAGCCAACTCTCCCCTTTTTTGGGGGGGGGGTCCGCTATTTGGGGTCCCCTCCCGCCCCTCCCAGGGGGAGTAGGTTCATGTCCTCCCGCCGCTGCAGCGTGTGGTCCTTTAAATTAACCGCGTATCGCAATGAGTCTGGCTGCAGTGCGCTTACTCTTGCGCCGCGGAGACCGCTCCTACAGGCGGTTGCAGCGGCCCAGGCGGCGCCTCACGACCGCTCCGCGAGGTCTCCACTGGTGGCGGTTCAGGAGGCAGGAGGGAATGCTCCTCCTCCCACCTCCCCTGTATGTCCTGCGCCGGTGGTGTGCGCTGCGAAATACAAGGTCAACGGCGCGAGCAGGGGAAGTGACGCGCGGCTGCTCTCACTCCCCCCTGTGCGCGCTGAAGAGACATCGGTGCAGGAGCTGGCCGCGCTGCAGAGCCTGAAAGTAAGTGGAGGTTTTATATTTGACTATTTTAATAGCTATTAGGGGGGCTCTACCCTGGCTAACAGAGAGGGCAACTACCTGGCACAGAAGGGGGCACTACCTGCAACAGAGGGTGCACTACCTAGGCACAGAAGGGGACATCTACCTGGAACAAAGGCGGTGGGACACTACCAGGCTAACATGATTGTTGGGCACTACCATGCAACAGAGTGGGACACTCCCTGTGCAACCGAGGGGGCACAACCTGGCTAACAGATTGTTGGGCACTAACTGGCTAACAGAAGGTGGCACTACCTGGCTAACAGATGGGGGCACTACCTGGCTAACAGATGGGGCACTACTGGCAAACATGAGGGTGTCTACTACCTTGGCTAACAAGGGAGCACTACCTGGCTAACAGAGAGGTCACTATTTCAAAGGGGGCAACTCCCTGGGGGGAAAAGATGGGGGAATTTCCTGGCAAAAAAATGGGGGGAAATTTTTTGGCTGACAATGGGGGGCACCCACCTGGCTGAAAAATTTGGGGGGAACCTACCTTGGGTTTTAAAAATGGGGGCACCTACCTGGGCTAACAAAAGGGGGGCACCTTAAACCCGGTAAAAAGGGGGGCATCTACCTGGCTACAAATTTTGGCTTTTACCTGGGCTTAAAAGAGGGGGATCTACTTTGGGTACAAGGGGCACTACCGGGCCCGTAAGGGGCACTAGGGGTTATGGGGGGGTACTACCTGGCTTTAAGGGGTAACTACCTGGGGTTTTCTTCCCAAAAACCCGGGTTTTGCATTTTGGTGGAGTGGGTGTGGGTTTTTTTAAGGGGGTGGAAAAAGCAACAAAGGGGGGTGTCCAAGGGAAAATTTTTTTGCGCGCCCCCCCGGATTTTCCCCTTTTTCAATTTTTAAAAAAATTGGCAACCCATGTTTCCAAGGGGAGCCAAGGGGGCCCCAGCTACATGATCCCCCGAGGAGCCAGGGGCCACATTACACTGATCCCAGAGGGGCCAGGGCCCCAGATACAGGGTTTATCCCCCGGGGAGGGCCCGGGCCAAGAAAAAGCCTGATCCCAAGGGCCGGGGCCCCAGTACAGCCTGATCCCGAGGTGCCGGGGCCCCAGCTACAGTGATCCCCGGGGGAGCCAGGGCAACAGATACAGGGTACCAGAGGAGCCCCCGGGCCCCAAAATTACACTGATCCCAGGGAGCCCGGGGCCCCGATACAGCTGATCCCGATGAGCCCGGGCCAAAGATAAAAGCTGATCCCAGGGAGGGCCCGGGGCCCCAAGGGTGCAGCTGATCCCCCAAGGGGGGGGGGGCCAGGGGCCCCAAACACCGCTTGATCCCCGGGGAAACCAGGGGCCCCAGTAAAAGGGGTCCCCGAGGGGGCCAAAGGGGCCCCGCTACGCTGATCCCCAAAGGGGCCAGGGCCACAGCTACAGCTGATCCCAGAGGAGCCAGGGCCACAGCTACAGCTGATCCCAGAGGAGCCAGGGCCACAGCTACAGCTGATTCCAGAGGAGCCAGGGCCACAGCTGGCCAGAGAGCAGCAGCCCGGGGTCAGGAAGCGGTAGCCCGGGGTCAGAGAGCGGCAGCCCGGGATCAGAGAGCATCAGCCCGGGGTCAGAGAGCGGCAGCCCGGGGTCAGAGAGCGGCAGGCCGGGGCAGAGAGCGGCCGCCCGGGGGCAGCGAGCGGCAGTCCGGGTCAGAGAGCGGCAGTCAGGGTCAGAGAGCGGCAGCCCGGGGTCAGAGAGCGGCAGCCCGGGGTCAGAGAGCGGCAGTCAGGGTCAGAGAGCGGCAGCTGGGCCCAGTGGAGCCGCACAACGGCCTCAACTGTGTAGAGACTATTGAGATTCCAGATTCTATAGGTCTACAATACAGAACAACAGAGGAGACATCCCGCATTAAACACCCGCCCCCCTAATGATACTACTGAAGCCTCTGCAGAATACTCACTATATAATGAGATGACTCTGCTGACCCCGCACTCTAATGATAATGAGATGACTCTGCTGACCATATCCTCTAATGATAATGAGATGACTCTGCTGACCCTGACCTCTAATGATAATGAGATGACTCTGCTGACCCTGCCCTCTAATGATAATGAGATGACTCTGCTGACCCTGCCCTCTAATGATAATGAGATGACTCTTCTGACCCTGCCCTCTAATGATAATGAGATGACTCTGCTGACCCTGCCCTCTAATGATAATGAGATGACTCTGCTGACCCTGCCCTCTAATGATAATGAGATGACTCTGCTGACCCTGCCCTCTAATGATAATGAGATGACTCTGCTGACCCTGCCCTCTAATGATAATGAGATGACTCTGCTGACCCTGCCCTCTAATGATAATGAGATGACTCTGCTGACCCTGCCCTCTAATAACAATGAGATGACTCTTCTGACCCTCCTGCCCTCTAATGATAATGAGATGACTCTACTGACTCTGCCTCTAGTGATAATGAGATGACTCTGCTGACCCTGCCCTCTAATAACAACGAGATGACTCTGCTGACCCCACCCTCTAATGATAATGAGATGACTCTGCTGACCCTGCGCTCTAATGATAATGAGATGACTCTGCTGACCCTACCCTCTAATGATAATGAGATGACTCTGCTGACCCTGCCCTCTAATGATAATGAGATGACTCTGCTGACCCAGCCCGCTAATGATAATGAGATGACTCTACAGACCCTGCCCTCTAATGATAATGTCATTACGGTAATCCACAGTTCTCATAGAGAACTATGGATTCCGTCACTCCTCCCCGTTCGGTGAATCCGCCGCGGGGGGAGAAAGTGACATGCACATTATCCAGGTGCAATACGCGCCGTGGATAATGAAAGTCTATGGGGCCGGCGGGCAGGGCACCCGCCGCGCCCCCTCTATGCCCCCACACCTGCCCCTTATTCAAGCCGTAATTGCGAGCGAAATCCGGCTTGCAATTACGGCTTGAATAAGCCATGTGAACCGGTCCTAATGAGAATGAGATGACTCTGCTGACCCCAACCTCTAATGAGAATGAGATGACTCTGCTGACCCTGACCTCTAATGAGAATGAGATGACTCTGCTGACCCCGCCCTCTAATGAGAATGAGATGACTCTGCTGACCCTGCCCTCTAATGATAATGAGATGACTCTGCTGACCCTGCCCTCTAATGATAATGAGATGACTCTGCTGACCCTGCCCTCTAATGATAATGAGATGACTCTGCTGACCCCTCCCTCTAATGATAATGAGATGATCCTGCTGACCCTGACCTCTAATGATGATGAGATGACTCTGCTGACCCTGCCCTCTAATGATAATGAGATGACTCTGCTGACCCCACCCTCTAATGATAATGAGATGACTCTGCTGACCCTGCCCTCTAATGATAATGAGATGATTCTGCTGACCCTTCCCTCTAATGATAATGAGATGACTCTGCTGACCCCGCCCTCTAATGATCATGAGATGACTCTGCTGACCCCTCCCTCTAATGATAATGAGATGACTCTGCTGCCCCCTGCCCCTAATGATAATGAGATGACTGTACTGACTCTGCCCACTAATGATAATGAGATGACTGTGCTGACCCTGCCCACTAATGATAACAGGATGACTCTGCTGACCCTTCCCTCTAATGATAATGAGATGACTCTGCTGAACCCTGCCCTCTAAGATAATGAGAGACTCTGGACCCTTTCCCCTCTAATGATAATGAGATGACTCTGCTGACCCCGCCCTCTAATGATAATGAGATGATTCTTCTGACCCCGCCCTCTAATGATAATGAGATGATTCTGCTGACCCCAACCTCTATGTAATGAGATGACTTCTGACTCCACCCTCTAATGATAATGAGATTACTCTCATTTTCTCCCCCCAGTAATATGATTCCTGCAGATTATTATCCCCTAGGACATATGATGCTTGCAGATGATTACATCCAGGACATATGATACCTGCAGATGATTACATCCAGGACATATAATGCTGAAGATTAGTAACCTTACGACATATGACACTTGCAGATTATCACCCCTAGGACGTATGATACCTGCAGATTATTACCCCCAGGATATATAATGCTGCAAATCATTACCCCCAGGACATATGGTGCCTGAAGACTATTATTCCTGAATATATGATACATGCAGATTATTACCCCCAGGATCCATGATGCCTGCAGATTATTAACCGACGACATATGGTGCCTGCAGATTATTTATCCCAGAACATTTGATGCCTGCAGATTATTACTCCCAGAAGATATGATGCTGCAGATCATTACCCCCAGGACATATGATACCTGCAGATCATTACCCCTAGGATCCATGGTGCCTATAGATTATTACCCTCCAAGACAAATGATGGTCCAGATCATTACCTCCAGGACATATGATTTCTGCAGATTATTACTCCCAGGACATATGACACCTGCAGATTATTACTCCCAGAAGATATGATGCTGCAGATCATTACCCCCAGGACATAAAATGCTGCAGATTATTACCCCCAGGATATATGATACATGCAGATTATTAACCCATTGACATATGATGATACCTGCAGATTATTAACCCTAGGACAAATAATTCTGCAGATCATTACTCCCAGGCTACAGATTATTACCCCCTAGGATATAAAATGCCTGCAGATTTTTACTCCCAGGACATATGGTGCCTGCAGATTATTACCCTCTAGGTTCAGTACATGATGGCTGCATATTATTACCCCCTAGGACATATTGTGCGTGCAGATTATTACTCCCTTGTGACTACAGATTATTACCCCCTAGAATATAGGACACCTGCAGATTATTATCTCCTAGGTATATGATGCCTGCAGATTATTACCCCCAGGACATATGATACCTGCAGATTATTAGTACCCAGATTCCAAAACCTTTTTTTCCACAAAGAACCCTCATTTGCCAGTGGACGCCCAAACCCTCCTGTGTCCAGCTCTGCTGCAGTTTATGAAAAACTGCCATAGATTGCTCACACTACAGAGCTTGGTTTTCATCTGCACAAATACAAACAGCTATTAACCCCCCCCACCTCCCCCCCATCATTACTCAATGTCCCCGTGTTCCTTCATCCTCACCCCCCCAAACCCCACATCATGTTCCAGCCTCTGCGCAGGAAGTTGGATTTGGACGTTGAGTTTATCATTGTCTGTTGCATTTGTTACTTAATTGCCTTTTAATAATAAATACATTGTATTAAGATAACACAACGGATATATTATTACACAAAGTCTCCTTCCTTGTTTGTCTCCAATGTAAGGACGTATTGTGCGGTATAGTGACCTGACAATGCATTATTGCCTGCAGATTATTATCTCCAGAACATTACCCCCAGGACATGTGATGCCTGCAGATTATCTCCCCTAGGACATATAATACCTGCAGATTATTACTCCCAGGACATATGATGCCTGCAGATTATTACTCCCAGGACATATGATGCCTGCAGATTATTACCCCCAGGACATATAATACCTGCAGATTATTACCCCCAGGACATATAATAACTGCAGATTATTACTCCCAGGACATATGATGCCTGCAGATTATTACCTCCAGAACATATAGCTGCAGATTATTACCCGCAGGACATATGATGCCTGCAGATTATTACCCGCAGGACATATGATGCCTGCAGATTATTACCCGCAGGACATATGATGCCTGCAGATTATTAGCCCAGGATATATGATGCCTGCAGATTATTACTCCCAGGACATATGATGCTACTGATCATTACCCCCTATGACATGATGCCTGAAGATTATTACCCCCAGGACATACGGTGCCTGCAGATTATTACTCCCAGGACATATGATAACTGCAGAATATTACCCCCAGGACATATGATGCCTGCAGATTATTACCTCCAGAACATATACCTGCAGATTATTACCCCAGGATATATGGAGCGGCAGGTATGAAATTTGGCGTCTCAACGTCAAATTTCATGCGCATAATAATAGTCTAGAATGCATCTGAATTATGAACCTGTTCTACTCCAGGTCATAAATCAGGTGCATTCTAGCAACGGGGCGACATTTCTGGCTCAGTTAAACCACTTTGAAAGTGTTCTACCTGTTCCAGCAGTAATGCACCTAGAAATGCCGTAGTGAAACTATAAATCTATAGCTTTATACTGTGCTAGTGCGCCCCGCCTCCCGAAATCAGGCGCATTACAAAGTGCTGCTTGTGCTCTGTAATGCACCTGATACTGGCGTGTGCGAGACATTTAAAAATGTAGCAAACGGGGCTGCGCCTGATATCGGGCTGAAAAGACGCCAGATATCTGGCATAGCTCCGTTCATGCATGCCGCCCATGGTGCCTGCAGATTTTTACCATCTAGGACAACTGATATTTGCAGACTATTACCCCCAGGGCATATAATGTTGCAGATCATTACTCCCATGACATATGGTGCCTGCAGATTATTATCCCCTAGGAAATATAATGCCTGCAGATTATTACACCCAGGACACATGATGCTTGCAGATTATTAGCCCCAGGACATTTGGTGCCTGCAGATTATTTGCCCCAGGACATATGAAACTTGCAGATAATTACCCCTTGGACATATGATGCCTGCAGAAGATAATCCCCTAGGACATATAATGCCTGCAGATTATTACACCCAGGACATATGATGCCTGCAGATTATTACACCAAGGACATATGATGCCTGCAGATTATTACCACCAGGACATTTGGTGCCTTCAGATTATTACTCCCTAGGACATATGATGGCGGCAGATTATTACTCCCTAGGACATATGATGCTGCAGATTATTACTCCCCTAGGAGATATGGTGCTTGCAGATTATTAATTAATCAATGTCCCCGTGTTTCTCCATCCTCACCACCCAATCCCCACATCACGTTCCAGCCTCTGTGCAGGGAGTTGGATTTGGACGTTGATTTCATCATTGTATGTTGTATTTGTTACTTAATTGCCTTTTAATAATAAATACATTGTATTAAGATAACACAACGGATATATTATTACAGAGTCTCCTTCCTTGTTTATCTCCACTGTTTGTCATTGCCTCATGTAAGGAGGTATTGTGCGGTATAGAGACCTGACAATACATTATATATCCGGGTCCGGCTCCTATAAATGTCCCAACAGGTGACTCCTTCCCGCAGTCCCAGATCCCATCCCACAGCCGCAGCCCCAGAGGTGAAGCTTCAGGATCCACTTTGTTGCTGTTCTCTATACATTGTATCATGTTTGTATCATGTTTCTCTTTGTGTTTCTAGTAGATTCCTCAGATCTTCCCAGTCTGTGACCAGTCCCCGCTCCTCTACAGAAGACATGGGCTTCCTGACACTTTCCTTGGTGGTCTTGGTGGCCGGTGAGTGTTCTCTCATCTCCAGGCAGGAGCTCACTTCTTGTCTCTAGATAATTGTATGTCCCTCTGTTCTATGTTGCTGCTCCACACACAGCGGTGAAGGGGTCTTATACTCTGTAACATCATCTATTGAGGAGGAGAGGCAACTATATCTTACAGACTGATTCTACCTTACACTCTACTGATGGGGGAGCTTAGGGGTGGAAGTAATAGAACCAACCGGACAATCATCTATCTATCTATCTATCTATCTATCTATCTATCTATCTATCTATCTATCTATCTATCTATCTCATATCTATCCATCTCATATCTATCTAGCTATCTATCTATCTCATATCTATCGATCTCTCTCTCATATCTATCTATCTCTCATATCTATCTATCTCTCATATCTATCTATCTCTCATATCTATCTATCTCATATCTATCTATCTCATATATATCTATCTATCTATCTATTGTAAGGGATTGGGTAGCAGGGTGGTCGTCTCCTGGGTAGACGGGCACAGTTCAGCAGGCACAGAAGTCCAAATGACACCAAAAAGTTCATTTAAAACTGACCGCAGACAGCTTTATTGTTTGGCATGTGGTATAGAAAAACAAAACAAACAAAACAAATCCTATGCCTGTCCGGCTCTAACTAAACATCAGGAGAATCCTCCCTAACACGGTGCTGGCCTAATACCAGTCACCAACAAACATCAGTGTCACCGTACCATACATAAATGCTCCCCCAGGCTTGTTAGCTATAAACCCTGTACCAGGTGAGAGTGAGTGTCTGCAGCTCCGGCCTTATATGAGGCAGACGCACCTGAACTTAATCAGGCAGCCCAAGACCCGGACTGCCCAGGTGGAGTGGGGCCCACCCTCGCTATCCCCACTCCAGCAAACCAGCCCTTTACAATGGGTTTTATTTAAACCCTACATCTAGAAAATCTAATAGATCTCTGCCCATGTCTCTTTCTGGTTTGCTTGCTACCTGGCAGACATAAGGTATCTCGGGCAGATGTACCTTCCTTCTATGACCAGTCCAGAAATTTTGTTAACATCCTCCCCCCTGTTTCAGACCCGGGGCTGGAACACATCTGGACACAAGGCAATGTACCCGCGACAACCGGTCGGCATTTTTTCATTTGGGTCCCTGGCCGGTGTTTTACTGAAAATTTGCATTCTTGCAGGGCTAAGAACCATCTTGTGACCCTTCTATTTTTTTTTGTTTTCCACATCCATTTGAGGGGAGCATGATCTGTAATTAATTCAAAAGGGCCCGGCCCAGTAGGTAATATCGGATTGCTTTGGGGGCCCATTTAATGGCTAGGCACTCTTTCTCCACTATGGTTTATTTTTTGTCATGGTCGTTCAACTTCCTACTTAGGTACAGTACTGGGTGTTCCTCACCCTCCCGTACCTGTGACAGTCCCGCCCAGTCCCACATCCGACGCATCAGTTTGAAGGACAACCCTTTCTTAAATTTCAGGGGTTATTAGCACTGGCTGAGACAAGTAGGTTTTTAAGGGTCTGGAAAGCTGTCTCCTGTGGGGTCCACTTGACCATAACAGAATTTTTACCTTTTGTTAGGTCAGTTAACGGGGCTGCAGGGAGGCAAAATTAGGTTTTTAAACCTTCTTTAGTAGCCTTTTTAATACCCAAAAAGGCACGCACTTGTTTTTTGTTTCACAGGCTGCGGCCATCTCTGTATGGCTTCAATTTTGCTTATTTGGGGTTTTATTATCCACGGCTATTGTTGTACCCCAGGTACTTGGCCTCCTCCAGGCCAATGGCGCATTTTTTGGGATTGGCTGTGAAGCGGCCTCACACAGAGAGTTAATAACAGCCTGTATCGCGGAAGATGGGTTCCCATCTGGACTTTGGATGATTATATCGTCCAGATAGGCGGCCCAGCATACTGACTGTGGGGTCTCAGAACCCTATCCATAAACCTCTCTGGAACGTGGCCGGTGCCCCATGTAGCCCAAAAGGCAATTTCCACATAATGGAATATCCAATCAGGTGTGGCAAAGGCTGTTTTTTCTTTGGCCTTGTCTGTTAAGGGAATTTGCCAATACCTTTTGTTAAATCAAGAGTGGTTATATACGTGCATTGCCCAGCCTGTCAATAAGTTCATCACCCGTGGCTTGGGGTAAGCGTCGAACTTGGAATGGCATTTAGTTTGCGAAAGTCGTTACAAAACCCCCAGCTGCCGTTCTGGCTTGGGGTTTAGAATATGGGGCTGGACCACTGGCTATGGGACTCCTCAATTACCCCAAGTTCCAGCATTTTTTTAACCTCTTCCGAGATAACCCTCCTGGCCTCGGGTATGCGGTAGGTCTCAGCTTAACTCTTTTCCCTGGTTATGTAAAGATGTATGTTTGAATGAGGGACGGGCGACCTGGGATGTTCGAAAAAAAACTCTTGTTTTAAAAGAGGAACCCTCGTACTTCTACCTTTTTTCACCACTTGATATAACAGGTCCCGTTTTACAGCCATGTATGGGAGTGAAAGTGTGGTGTCAGGCTCCACTAGATTATCGTCAATCATTTTTACTTTTCCAAGCTTGGCAGGGTTTGGGTTCTTTTTAATTGCTCCGCCCCAAACTGGTCCTTTGCACCTCAAGATTAGGCAATCGGTCACTAGGGGGCTCTGAACTAATCTGACTTCTGAGGACACCTTTTATGGTGCTCAACCTCTTTCCTTCCCAGCCATGACCGAATAGGGAAAAGATTCCTCCTCACTGGGGCTTCCACTGCGCGGTTTGGGTATTAGAGACTTTATGTCCCCACCATTCCCAAAACTGTGGAAAGTCCCGCCCTATGTTGTCATCATGCATTAAAATGGGCACTACCCTACCCAAAAATTTTACGGCTCTGAACTGGGTACGGATGTCCAGCTATAGCAGTGCAGGTAATGGCGAGTGTCCCCATGTATGGCAGGTCACCCCTATCGTTTCTCCAGCGGGTTTCTGGTTTCACCCAATCGGCGTTTACTAGGGTCACCAGACTTACCTGAGTCTAACAACGCCTTCACCTCATTGACTCCTATAGTAACGGAACACATGGTGTGTCTCACTCCCAGTGTCTGGAAATGCAACACACGCACGCTCTCGATACAGTGATACACCGGCGGTTATATTACGACGACATTCACATTGCATTGGTTCCTCATACAGTGGGCACATTGGCAACCATATGACCCGGCATAGACAACGGAAAATTTTATTATGTCCTTAATAAGTCTCTTATGGAGCCTGACATCCTGGCACGGACTTTGCCGGCTTCTATAGTCTGGGCCGTCAGTTCTCCACGCGTACGCAACATACCTCGCGATATGCCAGCCCCCTACTTTTTCCCCCTTAGAAACTTGTCTTTACCTGTGGGAAAGTACTGGGTGATCTCCGCTTGTGGGCTGGGGGGGGCTCGGCAGACTAATCAGCTCCTCTGCTGCTGTACTACCTCTCCACCTTCTCCACAGGGCCGCCGGACGAATAAAAAATCAGGCCCTGGCACTATAGCCCCCAGCAGCACACATACAAAAATCTGTTAAAAATGTCCCTTGTTCTCGCAACCTCGCCACTTTCTAAAATAAAACTACACTATAAAGCTGCTTTCACAGGAGCGTTTTTTGGTTGCGTTTTTGATGGGTTTTCGGTAGCGGTTTTGTGAAGAAAGGCAGAGCATTTACTGTGAACATTTCTTCCAAAGAAAAACGCATCAAAAAATGCACAAACCGCTTCCAGTAACATGTGAGAGCTCCCTACATACAAGCAAGAAAGAAAGTGGTGCAGAGTAACCCCCTCATCACAGTGTCAGGTGTGCGCCTTTATTACAATCAGGGACAAGGCCCACGCTGACATAACATATGCACCAGATATCCTGCATCCCCCCCAATCACATCAACAGTAGGTCAGGGTCTCCATCAAATGAACACAGCACTGACTCAACACAGAAGTAAATTGTACCTGACAGCAGGGACTCACAGGAGCCCGGTCATCTATGATGGGAGTTGTCTCTTTCTCTTTTTCTCCTTTGGCCCAAACCTCCATGATGTCTTCCCTGATTGAGTCTTTCCTTCCATTTTCTTTCTCCGTCCTCACTCCAGTACAGCATGCAATGTTCCTTTTCTAGTAGTCACTACTCGTCCTCTGTAGAATTTACTAACAAATAATCTTAGGACTCCTCTCTCTTCCAGGACTTTCCTATCAATTCACAAACAGGTATGTTAGAACCCCCCACCTTAAAAATAAAAAAAAAAATTAGAATAAAAAAATGTCAGATAAGTTGGCATGTAAATAGGTAGGACCCATTTAGGCAGCGGCAGGGCCGTATGTAGGCTAGGCGAGGTGCCAGTATCGCAGGAAGGCAAGGGACAGTATGCAGGTAGGCAGGACAGTATACAGGTTAGGCAGGGGACCAGAATACAGGCAGGGCAGGGACAGTATACAGGAGACAGAGCCACTTATAGGCAGATGGGGACAGTATATAGGGCAGGCAGGACAGTGTGATAGGCAGCAGGGGCAGTGTATAGGTAGGCAGGGCTATTATAGGCAGCCAAGGCGAGTTGTATAGGTAGCAGTGCTATTATAGGAGCCAGGCAGGATATAGGCAAGCCAGGGCAGGGCATCATATAGCCAGGGCATGGTATAGGTAGCCAGGGCAGGGCATCATATAGCCAGGGCAGGGTATAGGTATCCAGAGCAGTGCATCATTATAGCCAGGGGCAGGAATAGGTAGCCAGGGCAGCTGGCATTCATATAGCCAGGGCAGGGTATAGGTAGCCAGGGCAGGGTATAGGTAGCAAGGCAGGGTATAGGTAGCCAGGGCAAGGGCATCATTAGCCTGGCAGGGTTATTGTTAGCCAGGGCAGTGGCATCATATAAGCAGGCAGGGTATAGTTAAGCAGGGCAGGGTATAGGTAGCCAGGGGCAGGGATTCATTAGCCAGGCAGGGCATCAGTAGCACAGGGCAGGGATTCATTATAGCCAGGGAAAGGGCATTCAGTAGCCAGGGCAGGGCAGTATATAGCGCGGGTAGGGATATTATAGGCAGCCAGGGCAGGGGCACATTAAATAGCCAGGGACAGGGTCTATTATAGGCAGCCAGGGCAGGGGCGTATATAGCCAGGCAAGGGCTATTATAGGGAGCCAGGGCAGGGGCATATATTAGCCAGGGCAGGGCTATTATAGCAGCCAGGGCAGGGGCGCAGTATATAGCCAGGGTAGGGCTATTAAGGCAGCCAGTGGGCAGGGGCAGTATATAGCCAGGGGCAGGGGCAGAACTATAAGCCAGGGCTAGGGCTATTATAGGCAGCCAGGTGCAGGGGCAGTATATAGCCAGGCGCAGGGCAGTATATAGCCAGGGACTGGGCAGGGGAAGTATATACCCAGGGCCAGGGGCAGGTATATAGCCAGGCAGGGGCAGGGGCAGTATATAGCAGGGCAGGGTCAGTATATAGGCCAGTGCAGGGGTACAGTATAGGCAGCTAGGGCAGGGGCAGTATATAGCCAGGGCAGGGGCAGTTATAGGCAGCCAGGGCATGGGCAGTATAGGCAGCCAGGGCGAGGTGGGCAGTATATAGCCAGGGCAGGGCAGGGGCAGTATAGGCAGCCAGGGCATGGGCAGTATATAGCCAGGGCAGGGCAGGGGCAGGGCAGGGGCCGTATAGGCAGCCAGGGAAGGGCCGGATAGGCAGCCAGGGCAGGGGCAGTATATAGCCCGGGCCGGGCCGGGGCAGTTAGGCCCAGGGCAAGGGGTATTGCGGGGCAGTATATAGCCAGGGCGGGGGCGTATAGGCCCCAGGGACGAAAGTTTTTAAAAAAAAAAATAAAAACGTAATTCCCCCCGGAACCTGCTGTCCCGTCCTCTTCATTGGGCCGGTGGCCGCTCATGCAGAGTGGGGGGGGGCCGGGAGAGGCGGGGGGATGCGTCATTACATCCGCGCCTGCCCGCGGCTCTGGGAGCTAAAACAGACGGGATCAGTAGTCCCAGATGTTCAACCTCGGTCGTGCTTGCACCGCGCGGTGCACCCGGGGGCCTTTTGGGGGGGTGCCATGGGGGGTCAGTGACCCGGCCGTGCAGTGTGGCTGGGGGGGCCTGTCGGCCCCCTGCCACGGGAGTCCGGTGCTATGGACCATTCGGCCCCGTAGGCGCCACGACGGCATGGGGGCCCGCGGGGGGGAACACCGTCTCCTCGGGGGCGATCCACCCGGCCCCTGGGCCGGACCCAGCGGCCCGCCGGGAAAAATGCCCGGGTTTCCCCTATGGTCGTCCGGGCTGATCTCCACCATCTGGTCAGGTTTTTGGGGGTTCTCCGTGGCTCACCCTTGCGCAAGGCGAGGGGGAGGGATCTGGGTACTTTTCCCATCCCCACCGTTCCACCATTGGGGGCTGTCGGGATCTCGGCTGCAACCCCTTTTGGTCAGGTGTATGAGGTTGCATCTGAGAGGGGGGGTTTGTCCATGTTTTAGACCCCAGTTGTGCACCCCCCTGGGGCGAACAGAAACCGTGACTCCAAGTCTGGTTAGGATTTCTTTTTAGTTTGTCATAGTTATGGATCTTTTGTTTTAGGTCGTAATAGGCCTTTTTGGGGTTCTCCCAAAAGGAAGGGTGCCCAAAGTCCCGCCATTGTCCCTTTTGGCCCCAAAACTCTCGTTCGGGAGTTCTTTCAAAAGTGGTCAGGTGGCTTCCACATCATCGCGGCGTATCTTTTGCAGAAAGTGGTGGCTTTATGGAGGCTTGGTGCGTTGCAACCCCGGGGCCGTCCTGTGCCCACTGGGAGTTGCTGCAGACACTTTCAGGGTTTCCCGTCTTTTCTTTTCCCCTCCTGAGTCCCCTCGAGTTGCGCTGTCGCCTGCGGCCTTTTTCCCTCCAGCGCTCTTTCTGAATTGGTACCCTTGCTGCACACGGGTAGTTCCCTGTTGAGATCCCACCGCTTCCCCAACATCGTTTAATTAATCCTCCTTTTTGTAAGATGAAAAACAAAATAGGCTCCGGTCCTTTAATTTCCAGTTTTCCTTTTCTAGCCAGAAATTAATGCTTACGATCCTCCACCACTTGTAAGGGTTTGGGGTTTAGCGGGAGGGGTGTTTCCCCTGGGTAACGGGCACAGTTCAGCAGGCCCCAAAAGCCCAAATGACCCCAAAAAGTTCTTTTAAAAAATGACCGCAGTAGCTTTATTGTTTGGATGGGGTATAGAAAAAACAAAACAAATCCTATGCCTGTCCGGTTAACTAAACATCAGGGAACCCTCCCTAACACGGGGGGGCCCTTCCCAGTCACCAACAAACATCAGTGTCCCCGTACCATAAAAATTAAAGTTTTCCCCAACTTGTAGAAATAAACCCTGTCCCAGGGGGGAGGAGGTCTGCGCTCCGGGGCCTTATATGGGCCCAGACCCCCTGAACTTAAATCGGGCCCCCCAAAAGACCCGGACTGCCGGTGGAGGGGGGCGAACCCTCGTATCCCCACTCCAGCAAACCAGCCCTTTAAAAGGGGTTTTTACAAAACCCCTACTCTAGAATTAATAGATCTCTGACATTTTCTTTCTGGGTTTGCTTGCTACCTGGCAGAATAAGGTTTCTTGGGAATGTACCTTCCTTCTTTTACCAGTCCGACCTCTGTTTCACTATTATCTATATATTTCATATTATCTATCTATCTATCTATTATCTATCTATCTATCTATTATTATCTCATATTACTATCTATCTTCTCAAAATTATCTATTTAATTTTTAATTTCTATTTCATTTTATCTTCATTATCTATCTATCTATCTATCTTTATCTTCTATCCATTTATGTATCTATTATTCATATCTATCTATCTATTTTTCTATCATCTATCATCTATCTATCTATCTATTATCTATTATCCTCCATCCATCCATCTTAACCCACCAAGAAACAGTCATATTTCAGGAGGGACATTAATGAACTGACAGGTATCAAGAACACAGGTAGCGGCTGACAAGATGGCAGGTAACAGCAAGGATAAATGTATGCAGGTAGCAGACAGGAAAAGTGACAGGCACAGAAACCCGCAGTCAGGTGGACAGGGGCGTAGCTATAGGGGGTGCAGCAGTAGCAGTCGCTGCCGGGCAGAGCAGCCTATGGGGGCCCAAAAGCATTTCTGCCACATAAGGGGATACCAGTATTGTAAATGGCACATGGTAACTGGGGGGCCCATTTCATTTTGCCCTACCCCCCAAAGAGCTTGAAGTTCCCCCTCTGCAAGGGACAATCATGAATGCCGGAACAGGGCCAGAAGTTCCTTATATGCCGGGGGTTGTGGGGTCATTGGACAGGAAATTAGGACACTGTCCCTTTAAATGCAGACCAGTGGGTGTGCGCGCCCCCTAGGGAGCTTGCACATGCACAGACTGAAACAGTAAGCAGAAGCAAGGACAGGTGAGCACACAGACACAAGGGACACAGCAACAGGTACAGGAAATGGGGACACAAACAGGCAACATAGCTAGGTGAGTGCTCAGAAACATGGGACACAGCAGGGACTGTGGTCCACAATGGGAACCGCGACATGGACCGTGACAGGACGCACGTGCTCAGTCTTGTGTCTCTCTTCTCCACTGCATATGTGGAGGGATTTCAGATGTGCTGATCCAAATGCAGCTCCTTCTCTACTTCTCAGAGGAAATGCTTAGCAGGTACAATGTCAGTCTCCGGCTCCCCACCCCTCTACATAGCAGTGTGTGATGTGAGTCTGGATCTACCTGTCAAATTATCTTACAGCAAGCAAATATCTACATCAGGGTCTCAAAAGCCTATCACAGAAAAATTATAACCCCAAATATAAAAACATCAAAGCTTTATTTAATTAGTTAAAATTAATTTTTAAACAACCTTTTCCCCTTATTCAAAAACAAAATTTAATTAATAAAAGATAGAAAGAGGGAAGTTATTTAGTTAAAAGGGATTTATTCACCAATCGCACCCGATATAGCCCAAAAAGGTTGGATACTTCCATTTTTAAAACCCGAAAATGGTCTTTGCTATAATAAGTAAATACCTCTTAAGCCCCCCTTTTAAAGCCCTAAGAGACCCTTTATGGAGTAGACGCCCCAATAAGGGCGGCCCCCTTTAACGGTTTACCCCCAGGCAACACTAGTTTACTAAATTAGGGCCAAGGGTATATACAGCAGAGAGATTTCAAAAAATATATAGTCCCCCGACGGTTTCCCCAAATCAGGTTCATCGGGGGGAGTCTGTCTTCAGAAAAACTGTAGTAGTCCACGCCTTGAGGGAAAAGAGCGTCCCCCAATTCATAAGGCCCTCCTTAAATATACCTCACAGAGATTAGACAAATTTGGTGAAAACCCCCCCTTATTAACATATATATCAAAATACTCCCCATGTTCAAATGTATGCACCGGTGATAAGTACAGTACTTTAAAGGGCCCCTGTTGAGCGTCAGTATTCAAAAAACACAGTACCAGTAATACTTGCCGGCATCTCAGCAGCTTCACGCGCCCCCCAGCAGTCGGCGCCCGGAATTGGTAACTGCGCGTGCGCGGCTTCAGATACCCCCAATGCCCGGTGCAGGCTCCAAATCAGTCATTTTCGCACGCGCGGCTCGGACCCTCGGCATGCCCGAAATCAGCGGTATTTCTCATGCGCAATGCCCAAAAGCCCTTAGCGGTTTTTTTTACATAGCTCAAAAAAATAAGCGTTACCCCGCGTCCCTACATATACCCCCTACGATATTTAGGTAACCTGCCCCACAGACCCGGGGTAAGGGCCCTAAAATCATATAAATCAATTACTTTATTATCAATCCACAATCCTTTTGCAGTTTTCCATTGTTAAGATATACTAAAAATATTTCATATTGATTGTGCAAACGCTCCCAGATACTAAAGATCAACTAATTTTGATAGGGATGTTTTAAAAAAAGATAAAAATATGCATGGACCTAGGAACTTTTATGTGAAAATTGTACAATCACACGATATTATACAGATTGGGGATGCACCAACAGGGGCCCAAACACAAGACAAGGGAAATATAATACCTACTATTTATGATATTAGATTAGAAAAAGGAGTTATGCCCAACAGACATGATATCTCCATGGCACTATAGGCAAAATTTCTCTGATACAAAATTGACAGTGAAAAGCACATTAAATCAAAGAAAGCATCCCAAATGTAAAGACTCATTTAGGCCCAGGACTCACTGATCTCAAACGGTAAATCATGGGGTCTTTCCTTAAGAATTTTCCAAAA
>JAODAL010063506.1:0-19200 GCA_025379985.1 Phyllomedusa bahiana
CCAGAGCACATAGGGACATCCCCCCATCGCTACACACTGCTGAATCGAAAATAGGAAGGGGGTCATAATAATGGACTCTGTATATACAGAAGCCACTCATGGTACTAGACAGCAGCAATCCGTCATCTTGTTATTCCCTACCAAAAAGGTATTATGGGCCTCATGTATGAAAACTGTCTAGATCTAAGATTTTCTTTGTTGCCCATACCAACCAATCAGAGCTCCCTTTTCATTTTATATAGTGCCCTGAAAAATTAAAGGGGAGCTCTGATTGGCTGCTATGAGCAACCAAGAAAGTCTTAGACCTAGACAGTTCTCATACATGTCCCCCTATGTTCTTGAACCTGAGTGGGTCCTCAGCCTCTTGGCTCCTTAGCAGCTTCCACGGCTTTAATTGTGCCCATGGGATTGGCGCTCTGTACTAATTGTGTAGCGGGATAGCGGTTACTTTAATGCCTGCAACATCTTGTATCAATAATATACTATGGTTTCCTCAAGTCAACATCCAGACTGAAATGAACTTCTTATTTTTAAATACAGGTTTCCCCTCATCTCTAAGCAACAACTTAATAAAAAGCTATTTTAGTCTGAATGTTATTTTTGTCTATAAGCCCTTCCATACAAAATTAGATAATATTCCGGGAGGATCTTTCTGAAGAGGCTGTTTCCTGTCTGGGGCTAGAAATTCACATTGAGTAATGCATTTTTAAGCCTGATAGGAAAAGGAATATCCGTTAAATCTAAATTTATTCTTAAAATGTATTTTGGTCTTTTTGGATTTTGATGGGAGGATCTTTAGAAGGTTCCATGTTGATATGAATAATTGGGGGTTTGTTGGAGCTAAGCATGTACATATCAGGCTACCACTTGGGGTTCCTGGGATATGGTTCTCCTGATTCTGTGTCCACTCTCTGACATAGACCTACATGCTACTTGTATCTCACTGGACCACTCATTAAGACAACAGCTTAGGGTTTCATTCCCGATATGATCTGTATAAGAACAGGACTAAGCCAAGAAGAATGAAATGGAGAAAGCCCATGGTGAGGACAATCCTACATTTAGGGCGAGATGGGGTCAGTCATGGGGTGTCTCCTGGAGCAGATTGGTTCTTGCCTTGTGGGTTTCAGGGCATTAACCAGAGTTGAGGCTGGACTTGAAATCCTTGAAACAATATTTGGTTTTGAACATCCAAAAAATCTTTTTGAAAAAAATGAGCATAGATGCACACTGGTGTGGCTGTAATATACATACACATTCCAATATCAGTAGCACACTATCAACTAAAGAAACTATCAAAGGGGACATAGGAATCTTTGAAAAAGCATTTCTGCTACCTAGGATACATGAAAAATTTTGAGGTGCTTAGTTCACATTTTTGATCAAAACTGCTTAATCCCACCTCCGAAACTTCAACAGATCCTCAATGCAGGTGGGTTTTACACTATTGTTACCTCTCTTTTGGGTACTGTTCAGACATCCATACTTCAGGGAGTGAAGGCACCAACTTCTATGTACACTACACTGATTTAAAAACCTGTGAAGGTGGGTGGGGTGCGAACATTTTTCATGTATCCTAGGTAGCAGAAATACTTTTTCAAAAATTCCCATGTCCCCTTTGATGGTTTCTTTAGTTGATAGTGTGCTGCTGATATTGGAATGTGTATGGACTTGAACTCCTTGGGCGACATGTATGAATTCGAATGCGTACTTTTTTTTTACTTGGCGCCGACACTAGAGTTTTAAATAGATATAGAAGAGTGTAGAATACGACAGATTTACATAGAGCTTAATGCGCCAAACTTTGTATGGGCAAAGAGTGTAATGCGCCAAATCTTGGCGCACTAAGCTCTATGTAATGCGCCAAAAATCTGTCGTATTCTACACTCTTCTATATCTATTTAGAACAGTGGTGTCGGTGCCAAGTAAAAAAAAAGTACGCATTCGAATTCATACATGTCGCCCTCTTAATGTTTCAATGTGGGATTATGAGATTCTGAGAGTGTAAAATTCAAATTTTTGGGCATTAATAGAGCTTAGTGCCCCAAATTTGGGCATTACACTCTTTTCCCATACAAAGTTTGGCGCATTGCGCTCTAAAATGCGCCAAAAATCTTCTACTATCGTTTCTACACCTTTTATCTATTAGAATGGAGGCGGCCCCCAAGAAAAAAAAAAGTAGAATTCGAATTCATCATGTCGCCCCTTGTTCCCTTCCTTACCCAGATTTTACTAAAACCCTTGTTTGAATTGAGGGACACATGTCTTTTTCTAACATTAAAATAAATTTCGCATGCGCCTTTTTTTGTAACTGGGAGACAATTAGTTCTAAATAGATTTTTAGAGTATATAAAAACGTATAATAAAAATTTTATCCCGCCCTTTTGCATAGCATTTCAAACCCAAAATTTTGGTGATTGAAATGTGTTGAAGACGCCTTTTGTCCCAAGACTGCCGTCCCCCCTGTTAAACATCTATAGAACCGGAAATATATAAAAAAAAAATTGCAGGCAATTCAAAATTTTTTGTTTTATTTTTTGCTCTTGTTCAGACTATCAGAATAGATAAATTAAACCTGAACCCTATTGTTAGCCATAAAGATAATTCCTTAAAGTGACAACATGTAAGATAAAAGTGCAAGGACTACCCAACTGCTGGGTTAGGAAATGCATAAAACCCTTCCTGGTTGAGCACAATTTTTTGCTTCACCACATCACAAAGCCAAGTAGAGATATGCACGAAAAATGAAATAATGGCTGATTCTCATAAAAGGGAATGTGTCATCAAAAATTGTGTCCCATTTTTATGTTAAACACATTTTTTAGGAATTTTTGGTTGTTTTTTTTTTTAATTTTTCATACCACTTTCAATATTTTTTTAAAATTCTTAAGTCTTGCAGTTTTCACTTTGGCCACTGGCCTGTTTGCACTTTTTTAACAGCAGTCAGAGAGAGCTTTACAATAGCTTCATGCACATAGGAGACTTAAGATGACTCAGTCCCATTCATTTATAGGAGGAGTTTAGTAGTCATGCTCGTGACCTGGGGAAAAAATCAGTGTGCAGGGAGGTGAAAAGGGTGAACTGTGACTATTCCTTTGTGATGGTGGGTCCTGGAATCTATTCACCTGAGTCTCCCTTTTAGTTTTACCCTTTTTTTTTTTAATGAGCAGACAAATGAGAATCTTTTTGTACAGGCATAAGTGTAGACTATTATTAGGGCCCAGTAGCCAAGTGAAAACTGCGGGTTTAAGAATTTTTAAAAAATATTGAAAATATATGGAAAATTAAAAAAAAAATAACCAAAAAGTCTTAAAAAAAAGTTTTTTAACATAAAACTGTGAGTTAAACAATAAGTCATTTTTTTTTTTAACACAATTTCCCTTTTAAAAGGGGTTTTCTCGCTACAAAGATAAGCTTTCAAAAAAAGTAGGGGAAAACTAAAAAGAAGAATTTTTTCCCAAAAACATTGCTTTTTTTCCAAACTTTTTTTTTTAAGGGCTACAAATGAATTTTTTTCACCTTCCTGGCTGTATTTTGGGTTCCCCCCCGTGGGCAACCCGTGTACTCTTTTTTCCTTGTTTTTTTGTTCTTTTGTGATTTGCAAAGGGGTGATGGGCATCCACAGGGCCTGGAGCCGAGGTTTTAGGGGCCTGTTGTTTATCGAACTTTAAACAAAAAACCTGTAATTGGTACGTTTACTTTAGCTAAATCTCCTGCCCCAGCATTTTTAGACAAGCTTTTGAGCTAATCTAAACAAATTAGGGAGACCCAAAAACACTGAAATTGAATTTTGGGTGAATGCATGGAGCTCGTATGCTAATGACAGTCTGACCAGGAAGTGACAAGATGCATCTATGCAACTCCGAGAATAGACGATCCCTTTAAGGCTACAGCAGGGGTGTAACAACAGTTCATTGGGCTTCATACAAAAATGACATGGGCCCCACCACTAAATGACAGAAAACTGAAACATGAGAAAAGGGTACAGGAATTTAGGGTTTTAAAATTTTTTTGCACCATATAATCCAAAAAAAGGGAAAAAACATACAGTGCTAGATTTTTTAAAAACTACCAAAATTTTTTTTAAACCCTTACAAAAATGTACAATGTTTTTGCTCCTGGGTGCAGCCCCCTTTAAACCCCTGGGCCCCATTGTAATTTTTTTTTGGGTGTATGTTACCCCATTGGGTTAAAATTTAACTGTTTGCGGTTGAACCCCAACATTTTAAATACACGGAAGCACGGGCCCAAAAAGGGCTTAGGTCTTTTTCCCCTTAAAACCCTCAAAAGGGGGCTTTGGGCTTACGCCCCGAAAAATCCCCCGGTCACTTTCCCCCCAAAGGGAGTTCCCATGGCAAAAAATCAGCAATTACATACACTGTCAAGCCCCAGAGTTCAAAATTTAAAATTTTTCAAGATTTTTAATATGGGAAGAAGGAAAGCTGGGGTCAAACCAGAAGTCATGGGGGGAAAATAAAAAAACATAAACAAACACTGAAACACCAGGCAGTGGGCAAGAGGGGAGTGCCCATTTAAGTAAGTGATGGAGCGTTGCTATGGGTGGGGGACTGCATTAGTCACATGCACAGGCCCTTTAAATGAATGTCGACCAGCACTTGCACACTGGGGGCAGTGAAGGATATTCAGCCAGCATGGGGTGCCCAATGGAGCGGCATAAAAAGTGACACCAAAGAGTCACATGGAGCAGCGAACAGAGATGGAGGATGCCCCAGCTCGTGACACAGATGACATTACAAAAGCATTCAAGAATAAAATAGTAGACACCTTGGGGGACATGTATGAAAAATGACCCAACTAAGGGCTTTTTTGGTTCCCCAAAGGCAACCGATCAAAGCTCATAGCACCCAATCAGAGCGCCCTTTTCATTTTTCAGAGCACTATATGAAATGCAATGGGCGCTCGGCTTGGGTGCTAAGGGCAACAAAGAAAGGTTTGGCCCAAGACCGTTTGCAGAAATGTTGCCCTTACGTAATGTGTAAAGATCACAAGGTCGATAGATGGATACACAGTAACATCAACACCTTTGTAAATGTAAAGAGTTCTTGTTTTAATGGTTAATCTAGTTGACCTGAGTTGGCACTTGGGGTAATGAGGAAAGGTTTTGGATCAGATTGGCTCATGCCTTTTTACTTTCTTCTTGACCAATAGGAGAAAACAAAGATCCAAAGTTAACACATACCCCGATCCGTCATCTCCGTCCTTTCCCATCTCCAATCACCTGGTTCAATGTGATATTTTTCAACTGCACTATGTGTGTATGTAAGCAGAGATAGATAGCTATAGTAGATAGATAAATAGGCTTGACAAAGGCTCTGTGAGGGGGCTGAAACGTCGCTTTTTTAACCCCTTAAGCCGAACACCTGAAAAGTAGTTAATGACCAGAACATTTTTTTAGTTTTTGCCTCCTCGCGTTTCAACAGTTGTAACTTTTCTATTTTTTCAATGACGCAGTTGTGTGAGGCCTCGTTTTATTCGAGATAAGTTGTACTTTATGGGGGAATAGTGTAAGTTCACTTATAAATAATTACAGTATTTTTTTATTTTTGAAAAAAAAGTTTGTTTTTTTTTAGTTTTTTTTTACACTATTCACATTTTACACTTAATAACTTGTTAGATTAATTCTACAGGTTATTACGGTCGTGTGGATACCTAATATGTGCAGGTTTTTTTGTGTGTGTAATTTATGCACAATTATTTTTTACTAAATATTTATTTTTATTTTATTATTTATTATTTATTCTTTTTTCTTATACTTTTTCTGTTTTTTTTAAACTTTTTTTTGACTCCCATGAAGGGAGAACTGTTTTATATATTATTTTTTTTACACTTATTAATGTATTAGCATATTCATATATGCTAATACATTCTAATCTGTGTCAGTTTGACACAGGCAGTGATCTGGACAGCACACAGTGTGTCCGGGTCACTGGCTTCATACACAGACAGCTCTGGGGCCAATCTAGATCCCCAGGGCTGACTGTGCAGCCATTCCCCGGGCTCTGTCGGGTCACGGGGTGTTCCAATCACCCGACAGAGCACGGGAACCCTTTGATTGCGCTGCGGTAACGCACCGCTGCAATCAAAGGGTTAAAGCACGCCAATAGACGTTGCTGCAGACGAAGACCTGCACCGGCCGCTGTCAAAAGACAGTGCGCGGTCGTTAAGGAGTTAAGCATGGAGGAATAAACACTCTTTTTGCTTTATTCTATGTGTGGAGTGCCGTGGATTTTTCTTTTTTCATGTAGATAGATAGATATGGGATAGATAGATATGGGATGGATAGATAGATATGGGATAGATAGATGGATGGATAGATAGATAGACAGATAGATAGAAAGACAGAAACTCTAGGCAGCTGATCTTAAATGAGGTCCAGATTATTTTTGAGCCAACTTCTTTTGGAACCTTACATTTGAAATGTGTTGGGGTATGTTCACACAGTTTATTTTAAAGCATAATTGCGTGCACATTTCTCCACGTATTGCACTTCAGGGTATGTTCACACGGCTTATTTGGGCGTGCATTTATCCACGTATTTCGCCACGTATTGCGCGTTATATGTGGCAAAATGCGCGCCGCAATTACGGTAATCCATAGCTCTCATAGAGAGTTAAAGATTATGAGTCGTCCCCCTGCGCATACAATACGATCGTATTGTACCCGCGGGGGGAGAATTGACATGTCAAGACCTGGGAGAGCAATATGAAGACTTCAGATCAGTTGTGCACATTAATCATTAATATGGGTCAGGCCTCCAGAACATCAGTAGATGGACTATTGAGGGAGAAGCAAAGACATATCTTCTGGCATAATACAACTTACTGCTCTTCTGCATGGATTGTTGGTGGATTTCCTCCAGGTTATAGTTTCCTTCCATACTCCAATGCCATATTAATATATTAATTGTACTTCTAAAATATAGGCCCTAGTGAGTATGTATGTATGATAGGAAAGAGAGTCCCATTGGGGACAGGTAGTGGCAACACGTTTGCTCACCAATGGTGGGTGTTGGTACTATTTAAACAGTGGGGGAAAAAGCCACATGCAGCCGAATAAAGTACCGTATTTAAATTTTGTTGCAAAGGTTTTCATTTTTTTTTCCTCAAAATTAATTTTAAAAAAAGTGAACGATTTGTATATTTGTTAATGTCGAAACATATGAACTTTTAAAATATTTACATATTTGTGTTCCAAGAGAGGGGCCAACTACTGGAGTCTTACTGGTCAGGATTGGCCACATTATTACAAATTCATTAGTTTACTGACCTGAAGGAACAATTGGACAATGGCCTACATCTATTTATCTCGTCTGGAAGTAGTGGACAAACAGGTTATTGCTCAGGTGCTTACCTCACAAACATGATTTTTAGCCTTTGGGAAATTCTTGGTGACCTCAAGAATGATGGAAAAGTAATTTCAGAGTAACATTTAAGGCATGTTCACACGGTTTAAAATGGGCCGTATTTCAGTCCATAATTACGCGCCAAAGTGCGCCAATTACTGGCCGAAAACGGCCCATTCATTACGGTAATTCACAGTTCTCATAGAGAACTATGGATTACGTCTCCTCTCCCTGCCTGGCGAAGCCGCCGGGCGGGAAGATAATTGACATGTCACGTTCTAGGGGCATATACGCGCCGCTAGCAGTGATTGTCTATGGGCCGGCAAAGAGCCGGCCCCCCGCTCACTCCCCCGCTCCCGCCCCCGTCCACACGGCGTAATTGCGGGGCGTAATTACGTCCCGCAATTAAGCCGTGTGAACATAGCCTTACAGAGAAACAAAGTGTAAAATACTTAACTGCTAATTTACTAAAGCTATGGCTTCAACAATGTCAAAAAGAAAAGAAATGGAATGGACTAAAGCTATAAGCCAAATTTTCCAGGGTTTTATTCCCCCCACCAAAATAATTATGACATTTTGAAAAACATTCATATCTCTGCAGCTTTTTTGAAATTCCCATTTTGGAAAGCAAAAACCATTGTTAGCAAATAAACCATGATTAATGATCAATTGTTTAGCAAAGAAAGATCACAAACTCCTATACTGACCTTTCAACCAGTAGAACAACACTGAAAGCATCATGTAATTAATGAAAAAATATAGAAGGGACTTTCTTTGTTTCACTCCCATTCATATTGAGGGCCCAGGGACTAAGAAAGCCCCAGGCCTAGTTTGTGAGAGTACCTGTTAGGTCACACCTTAGGCTCTAATGACACCCATAAATATGAGAGAAACATCTGTTGAATCCATTGATTTTTGGTGATGTTTTTGGGGGACAGAAGGAGTGTTGAACTTCTGTTCTTTTCATGTTATTTCTGCCAACCCCCCAGGTTGGTGTCAGCCCCAATTCAGATGCCAAAGTCTATGTGTAGTTTCTTTTGATATATAGACCATAGTAGGAAAAATTATGCCGGACGTTCCTTAGACAATGCTTCTAGGTGCACAGTAGTAATTTTTCTTACCTGTAGGTGAATATAGAATTTCTCACTGCTGCATCTAGTTCCCGTGACCAACACTGGATACTATATAAGACATTGATATGGCCGCTTTTAGAATACGCTGTTCAGATCTGGGCTTCAGTTTATAGAAAGGATTGTAAGCCTTCACAGGCACGATCCTCTCTCCATCTGTACCAGTTGAAAGTCATTCATTGTCACCATTGTATTTGTTTGACATATGTTATGTATGTAACCCCCTCCCTCTCGAATGTACAGTGCCATAAAATCAATGGCGCTTTAAAATAAATAATAATATAATGGTTCTAGAGAAAATACGAGCAACCAAACTAATAGGGGGAATAGAGCATCTTAATTATAAAGAAAAGTAAAAAAAAAAAAATCTATTTAGTCTTGAGAAAAAACGGTTAGGGCATGTCCCCACGGCACCGATTTGCGGCCGGTTTCTCAGACGGTTTGTGGTTTAGCAAACCATCTGAAAAATGGGCCGCAAACTAACACACTGGGCTGCTATGGAAAACCAATGCAGCAGGCCCACAGAATGAACATGCACAATGTTTTTCAGGAGGCCGGCAGTTTGAAAATCCACCGGCTGCCCGAAAAACATTGTGTATGTTAATTCTTCCGTCCGGTTTTCAGACAGTTTATGAACATCTCAATGTGAAGGGGGAGGGCTAACCGTGGATAAACCGACCGGTACTTGTCCTCTGCCGTGGGGATGAGTCCTTACAGGGAAACATGATTAATTTATATAAGTGTATAAATGGCGCGTACATAAAGTATGGAGAAAAGCTATTACATATAAAAATTATGGGTGACATCTAGGAAACTTGGTGACAACAGTTCTAAATTGATATTGAGGAGTGCATAATTTGACAGTAAGAATTAAAGTGTTATGCGCCAAACTTTGTATGGCATTTTTGCACCAAACTTTGGCGCATTCTGGGTGCATTAAAATGTGTTGTGCCAGGCACACATTGCACCCATTTTGGCCAAATGCCTGTTTATAAATCTATAGAACAGTGAGTCGTTTTGTGCCCAATACACATCAAAAAATGGTGCAGGTGAGTTCGTAGGTGTCTCCCCATGTCGTCTGTCAGTGGTGACTATTGGGATACCATAAAAAAAGGTACCCTGCACAGTCACAGTGGGCCCATAGAAATCAATAGAGCAAACATAGTCTTATTGGGACAACAATTGCTCTATTTGCAAAATATACTGAAGCTGTGCACATCCAAAATATATTCTGAAAAACGTAAGCATAGGTGCACACTAAAAAGGCAATAGCATATATCTAACAAATATCAGTGGCACACTAAAGACTAAATAAAACCTCAAGGTATATGAAAAACCTGGGACTCTTAGTTTACAGTATATACTTCCTCACTAGGCGTCAATCCAGACTGCAATTTCAGGGAACTGGATTGACGCCTAGTGAGGAAGTATATTTAGTGTAGGGACTCACCTGCTCTGGGATCCCTTGACGTTTTGGGAGGTGAGCTTAATACAATCTTTGATCAAATACTGTAAACTAAGAGTCCCAGGGTTTTTCATATAACCTTGAGGTTTTATTTAGTCTTTAGTGTGCCACTGATATTTGTTAGATATATGCTATTGCCTTTTTTAGTGTGCACCTATGCTTACGTTTTTCAGAATATATTTTGGATGTGCACAGCTTCAGTATGTTTTGTAGTTCATTTGAGATTGGTAATCTCATTGGCTTGCTGCACACAGCTGCCTCTTTTTAACCAGTGCAGGATGACCCAGTTGGTGGTTCCTACCATTCCCTGAAATTGCAGTCTGGATTGACGCCTAGTGAGGAAGTATATTTAGTGTAGGGACTCACCTGCTCTGGGATCCCCTTGACGTCTATTTGCAAAATGTACACACTTTGTATGCAGTACAATGGTAAACGGTGTAAATAAAATAAATTTTAGGAATGACTAGAAAATTTATTTATATATTCTTAAAAAACCACATAAACATGAAAAATGCAGAAAAAAACTTCACTGGTGCCATTACTGGTGTATAACATACTGGGTGAATGACAAAAGTTAAGCTCTAAGGGGGCCCACTTTGACTCTATCACCCAAGCGCCCACATAAACCTGGAGGTGACCTTGCTTCTAACTGTAGGAAACATATTTACATCTTAAAAAATATACCAAAAATATTCCACAGAAGTGATAGGTTAGAGTGATAAGGGATAGTCACTGGCTATAAATGGGGTTATATTCTGCTGAGCATTGACATCATCGTTATAGTTTGGAAAAGAATGAGAGCCATTACTGGTGAGACTAGCCAGGTCAGTCCATTTGCATTTGTTTACAATCTTGGAGGATACAATGCAACCACAGGGACCAGCATTTCAGCTTAGTCAGGTATGAACATAAGACTCCTTTCTCTACTGTGTAAGATTATTATCTGTGGATGAAAGTGCAGGAAGAAAAATGCTAAATACAGCAGCTTCTTACAACATACCAAAGGCTGATTCATAGCTGCAATAAGTAGTAAGATAAAATGGAAGGGCACCTGGGCATATAATGTAGAGCTTGCACAATCTACATACAAAAGAAGTTGAACAGACTCCGGCACTCGTGCTCAGGATACGAAAATACTTATAAAAGATGCACTTTTATTGGAGAAAAGTTTAAATGCAAAACATAAGAACAAGTTAACGCTGCTGCGTTTACGCGTTTCAGGCCAGTTAGAATTGCCCTTAATCGTAACAACATTGCAGCTACCAGACCTCACAAAAAATACATTTCCCTGAAATCAATAAGGCAGAACACCTGAAATTTTAACCCTGGCGTATCCAAAAGCAGGGGGTGTGCCTTGAAAAGACATACGTTAGAAATAAACATGTGAAAAACACCATGAAACATAAAAAATATACGTGGCTCAATACAGGTACATAAAAATCAGACCTATAATTGAGTCCCTGGGAAAACGTGTGTCTAACCAAGAATCCAAAATGCTTCCCTGTTTGTTAAAGTTTTCTTCCAGTCCCCCCCACGTAATGGTTTGGGGACTCTCTCTATAGCTCTCACTTTAAAATTGATCGATGTTGCCTGAATGTGACTCCTTAAAATCTGGAAGCCCCAGATAAACTTCTGGAGCTTTGATGTGTAATGTCATAGATATGTTCTCTGATAGTGTCTAAGATTTCTCAGGGTTTACACCCAACGTATTGCAGGTTACATTCCTCGAAACCAAAATTAGGTAAACAACGTGGTCGCTATGGCAGTTCAAGAAAGAAGAAATGGAGTAAGTTTTACCTGTGACAATTGAATTAAAATTTGTTACCTTTGACCAAAAATTTTGGCGGGAGATTGCATCTGTTGTACCACATTTAAAAGAACCAAGGAGATCTAAACCATCTAGTGTTACGTATAGGTTCTTTGATAAACAAACTAGGTGCAACAATGTTGCCTATAGTACGTGGTCTAGTGGGAACAAACTTGCATCCTTTTTGTAGAATCTTACTCAATGTTGTGTCTAAACTAAGTGTAGGGAGATATTCCCTGATGATATTAGTAACTTGTTGAAACTGGCAACTGTATTGTGTAGTGAAACAGATATTAAACGTATCCTTATTTTTGTAGTAATTCTGTCCTATCTCTTTTGTCAGCTTGTGCCCTGGCTTTGTAATTAAGAGTAGGTTTATAATCTCTTAGGAGTAATCTGTTGTGGGAAAGGTATACTTTCCCTTTTCATAACTGTATGACGTGTTGCAGTTTCGTTTGGCAACGGATAAATTCTTTCCCAAGGGTAAATTACGCGTAAAAATGCTTGGGATGACAGCTCGAAGCACACAATAGGCCGTTACCAAAAAAATGGGTTTCCTGTAGGTTTTAGTTTTAAGATTTTTTCCCTTACTTGGGTCTCCCAATAGATCCAAATCCAGGAATATAATATGAGTATCGTGTGCTTCATGTGTAAATTTGAGATTTTCCTGATTTTTATTTAGATATTCAACAAATTTTTTCACATCATTCGATGAACCCTGCCAAGTAAGCAGGGTATCATCTATATACCTGTTATACAGGAAAATGTCATGAGAAAATGGATTACTGGAGGAATATATATATTTTTCATCCCACCATGCCACATAGATTTTGGCTAGTATGGGGAAAAACACGAACCCATAGGGCAACCCTGGATTTGGAGAAAAAATTTGTTAGCAAACTGGAAATAATTATGCTGTAGCAAAAATTCAGTGGTCATTACAATGAACTGTCAAAGTGATTCGTTGTCATTAAATGAGATGATTTAATCTCAAACCAAATTGTACCTCATCGCTGATCAGGTGTTTACGGAGCGACACAAGGAAACAAAAACGAAAGCCTTTTTAAAAAGTGGAAGTTATTTATTGACAAATTTTACACCCAAGAGGAAATAGATAAATGAATTTCTGTTTTTTTAATATACCAAATGGTATCTTAGGTGCAGCTTTAAGGGCACTTTGGGAAGGTTGCAAAATAAGACTTAAAGTTATCTAGGGCTCTGACATATAGGTGGCGAGAGAAGGTGACAAGGCACATAGGCACAAGTTCATGTATAGATTTTTGCTTAAGTTAGGCTAGGTTATTTTTTGTTGTTAGAGATAAGTTATCAAGATTGGCTTATTATGAACATTGTATGTAGAAAAATTTAATGACGCTGTTATACATGTCCACTACTATATATCTGTATGGATTGATTTTGTGTCAATAAAATGTTGTTTAAAAAAAAGTGATTCGTTGTAACCAGTATATTTGTCCAACTGACAACTCAAAGCAACAATGGCTAGAGAATGGGGAATTGTTGTATACAAAGATACAATGTCACAGGAAACCCATTGAAAAAACGGTTGCCAAACAATTTGGTCAAGATACCTTAGAATGTCCCTCGAGTCTTTAGTATAACTAGGGGAACGTAGCACAACGGTTTGGGAGGTGACAAATCCAACCATAGCTAAGATGCTCAAATATAGACCCAATACCAGATATAATTGGCCGGAGGGGTGGTGGAAAAACCCCTTTGTGGGTTTTTGGAAAAGCATGAAATATCGGTATGTTTGGATGATTTACCTGCATGCTATCCCTTTGTTTGGGGGACAGAATTACTACAAAAATAAGAATATGTTTAAGATCTGTTTCACTACACAATACAGTTGCCAGTTTCAACAAGTCACTAATTTCATCAGGAAATATCTCCCTATACTTAGTTTAGACACAACATTGAGTAAGATTCTACAAAAAGGATGCAAGTTTGTACCCACTAGACCAGAGGTCCCCAACCTTTTTTCCACCAGGGACCGGTTTGATGCACGACAATTTTTCCACGGCCCAGTGGGGGCGGGGTTATTGGGGGCGGAGTTATTGGGGGTGGGGTTGGATGTTTAGAATTACACACACACAAAAAAAAACACAATAAAGTGTATACTGTGTCATTTAGGAGTATAGTATGGGGTAACTAGTATTTTAGAACTGTCAGCTCTGTGGGTCAGCATTATTAATATAATTCTGACCCACAGAGCTGACAGTCAGTCTTCAGTAATATTGATCAGCATTATACATGTATATAATATACATATGTAATCAGCTCTGTCATTATAGAGATATATGCCCCTGTAGTAATAGTAAATAGATAGCTGCCCCTGTAGTGATAATAATACATAGCTGCCCCAGTAGTGATAATAATACATAGCTGCCCCAGTAGTGATAAATACATAGCTGCTCCAGTAGTGATAGTGATAAATACATAGCTGCCCCCCAGTAGTGATAAATACATAGGTGCCCCCCCGTAGTAATAAATACATAGTGCCCCTAGTAGTGATAAAAACATAGGTCCCCCCAGTAGTGATAAATACATAGGTGCCCCCGTAGTGATATTAATAAATACATAGCTGCCCCCCAGTAGTGATAAATACATAGGTGCCCCCCAGTAGTAATAAATACATAAGTGCCCCCCAGTAGTGATAAATACATAGGTGCCCCCCAGTAGTGATAAATACATAGGTGCCCCCAGTTGTCATAAATACATAGGTGCCCCCCAGTAGTGATAAATACATAGATGCCCCCCAGTAGTCATAAATACATAGGTGCCCCCCAGTAGTGATAAATACATAGGTGCCCCCCAGTAGTGATAAACACATAGGTGTCCCCCAGTAGTCAAATACATAGGTGCCCCCCAGTAGTGATAAATACATAGGTGCCCCCCAGTAGTAATAAATACATAGGTGCCCCTAGTAGTGATAAATACATAGGTGCCCCCCAGTAGTCATAAATACATAGGTGCCCCCCCAGTAGTCATAAATACATAGCTGCTCCAGTAGGCAGCCAGGGCAATTAAAAAAAATAAATAAATAAAGTAAGAAGAAGTCACTCACCTTTCCCGCATCCTCGGCCGAGCTCCTTCTCCCAGCAGCCGACAGCAGCGAGCGGCGCGGGGGGTGTGACGTCACTGTGCATCACACTCCCTGCGCCGCTCATCGTTGTAGATGCGGAGCTCAGTGAGCGCTGCATCTACAATGATAGGGAAAGCAGGGACAGTAATGCACCGCTCCTGCTCTCTCTATAGGGATGCAGCCGCACGATGTGTGCAGCTGCTAGGTCTGCGCGGCCGGCATCATGTGTAGCCGGCGCCGCGGACCGGCAGGGGACATGCTAAGGCCCGGTGCCGGTCCGGGGACCGGCGGTTGGGGACCCCTGCACTAGACCACGTACTATAGGCAACATTGTTGCACCTAGTTTGTTTATCAAAAAACCTATACGTAACACTAGGTGGTTAGATCTCCTTGGTTCTTTTAAATGTGGTACAAGCAGATGCAATCTCTGCAAATTTATGGTCAAAGGTAACAATTTTAATTCAATTGTCACAGGTAAAACTTACTCCATTTCTTCTTTCTTGAACTGACATAGCGACCACGTTGTTTACCTAATTTGGTGCGAGGAATGTAACCTGCAATACGTTGGCTGTACCATGAGAAATCTTCAGACACGTATCAGAGAACATATCTATGACAATACACATCAAAGCTCCAGAAGTTTACCTGGGGCTTCCAGGCATTTCAAGGAGTCACATTCAGGCAACATCGATCATTTTAAAGTGAGAGCTATAGAGAGAGTCCCCAAACCATTACGTGGGGGTGACTGGAAGAAAGCTTTAACAAACAGGGAAGCATTTTGGATGCTTGTGTTAGACACACGTTTTCCCCAGGGACTCAATTATAGGTCTGATCTTATGTACCTGTATTGAGCCCCGTATATTTTTTATGTTTCATGGTGTTTTTCACATGTTTATTGCTAACGTATGTCTTTTCACAGGCACACACCTGCTTTTGGATACGCCAGGGTTAACTTTCAGGTGTTCTGCCTAATTGATTTCAGGAAGTGTATTTATTGTGAGGTCTGGTAGCTGCAATGTTGTTACGATTAAGAGCCATTCTAACTGGCCTGAAACGCGTAAACGCAGCAGCGTTAACTTGTTCTTATGTTTCGCTTTTAAACTTTTCTCCAATAAAAGTGCATCTTTTATAAGTATTTTCGTATCCTGAGCACGAGTGCCGGAGTCTGTTCAACTTCTCTAGTATTGATCTATGGAATATCTTCAGCCGGATATCCACCTCCTGTGAGCACCGTGTGTGGAAGGATGTTGTGCGGTTAACAAGCAGAGCAGAACTACTGGTGAGCGATAACCCATTTTTTCTATTTTGTTTATCAATCTACATACAAAGGCAAATTAGGAGACAAATTAAGTAAAGGTGTTTTCCCACCAAGTAAAATTGACGTGGGAAGCTTGCAAATTGCAAACCATTTTTGTTTTAGCTGCTACCTTAGTGATCTATAATGTACAGCTCGTCTCCAGGAGATATGACCAGCGACGCGAGCTCAGCACTGCTGCTTGGTTTTTTTTTTGGTCTATCTATTGGCATTTTTTCATCTCCTCTCCCCCCACCCACCCAAAAAAAGAAAACCTCAATCAGGTATGTGCATTGAGAAATAAAAAAAAATATATATATGTTTTGTTCCGGCAAGGAGTTGAACCTAGGATCCCTATTATGAATGGCAGAAGTGCTAACCACTCAGCTACAATGTAGCTACTCTTAGCTCTTGTGTGTTAGGTTACTTGATTTTACATAAACAGACCTGTGGTTGAATAGAGACTCAAGAGTGAGCACACTGGTGGGTCACATGCTACGCAGTTCAAAAAAATTATACACGCCCCCGTTTGGAGACACTAAAAACTGAAGAGAGGACAGAAGGACATGAAATGCCTTTGTGGTAAAACCTCTTTAAGCGGTCTACACGTTCTTAAAATTTTGTTGCAGCTCCAGAGCACTTATCAAGACAGTGTTAAGAATGAAACCCTGCTAATAAAAAACTGACTGAAAAAATATAACAAAATGGGGCAGATCATCATCACTTTGGAAAAAGGAAAAAGGAAAAGTGGAGCCAACCTATCTCAGTTATGTAACATAGATATAAAGGGGCACAATTACTATTGTTGTTGCATCAGAGGAGTGTTGTAAGATGCGCAAAACTGGGATGTATTTTTTGGGGCAGCATGTGTAATGTTCAAAAAAGATAGCAAAAATGTGAACATTAAATGGATATTCCCATCACATCACTTCCCAGTTATGACTGGCTCATCGCCGGCTGCACAGGACAGAATGGTGGTCACGTCTCTGTGGTTTTCTCTAGTAATTTTTATAGGAGTTCAGTGCAGGGGCGTAACTACCAGGGTAGCAAACGTAGCATCTGCCCTGGGGCCCGCCCGCTTAGAGGGCCCGGGGCAGCCGCTACCACATCTGCTACCCCGGTAATGCCGCTCCTGGTCCCACCGGCAGTGAACTTAACAGTTCACTGCGGCGGGCGCAGAGCTGAGGGGCCCAGCGCATACTCCCTCTGAACGCCCGGGCCCTCCGGCCCGAGTGTTCAGAGACATCGCTGCCCAATGGTAGCAGAGTGGAGCACATCTGGCGCTCGGCTCTGCTACTTGTCCTGACAGCAGGCACCGGCTCTTACTGATCATGTGGGCAGCGCGATTACGTCACATGATCACGCCGCCCGCGCTGAGCACATCTGCCAGAGTGCAGTGCATCGAGGGAGCGCGGACCGAGGTAAGTGATTTCTTATTTTACCTTCCCTGCCTGCCTGTATAGCCCACCAGCCTACCTATATATCCCAGCCTGTCTGTATACCCAGCCTGCCTGCATACCCCAGCCTGTCTATATACCCCCAGCCTGTCTATATACCCCCAGCATGTCTATATACCCCCAGCCTGCCTGTATACCCCAGCCTGCCTGTATACCCCCAGCCTACCTATATACCCCTGTCTGCCTGTATACCCCCAGCCTACCTATATACCCCAGCCTACCTATATACCCCAGCCTGCCTGTATACTCACAGCCTGTCTGTATATCCCAAGCCTACCTATATACACCAGCCTGTCTGTATACCCCCAGCCTGTCTATTTACCTCAGCCTGCCTGTATACCCCCAGCCTGTCTATATACCCCAGCCTGTCTATATACCCTAGCCTGTCTGTATATCCCAGCCTGCCTGTATACCCCAGCCTACCTATATACCCCAGGCTGCCTGTATAACCCCCAGCCGTCTATATACCTCAGCCTCCCCTTATCCCCCCAGCCTGTCCATAACCCCCAGCCTGCCTGTGTACCCCCAGCCTGCCTATATAGACCCCCTGAAGCCTGCCTATATAGTCCCCATTGAAGCCTGCCTATATACCCCTGCCTGTTTATATAGCCCCCCTGTCTGCCTATATATTCCCACCTATCCCTAACTATATGGCCCTTATAGCCTACCTAAAGCTTGCCTGTCTTTTTGGGGTCCCCCTATAGCCTATTTACGTACCTGTCTACCTATGTGGGCCCCACCTATAGCCTAGCTACCTGGGGCCCACCCTCCGCCCACCTACTGCATACCTACCTACCTGGGGCCTAAATACTGCCTACCTAATTGAGACCTGCCTGACTACTGCCTACCTACCTAGGATCTACCTACCTGGGGCCTATGTACTACCTACCTACCTCAAGTCTACTAACCTACCTACCTAGGGCCTACCAACCTATCTAATGGGGGTCTACCTGCTTTTATGATTCGGTGAGGTACAGGCCATAGCTGTAACACAAACTCAAGGGGGTGAATCCTCTGTTCCTCTCCTATAGCAGACTGGGCATCTAACCTGTGGGCTGTACCTGCCCTCCCACCCTTGGGAAGTTTGTACAGAGGTGGGGGGCAGGGAGTGAGGTGCTGAAAAAGTGAGGATTCTAAGATATTTGTGTCCAAATCTGCAGGGATAAGTGGCTAGGAGAAGTCATCACTGAGTTCCTTTGCCAACTTGGAAGCGAGCCGGCTGCCCACCGAGCAATCACTCGCAGGTGTAGATGCTGGGGAGGGGCACATGGTGGTGCTGGAACATCAGGCAGCTAGAGGGGTAAGAGTTAGTAATATGGGTAGAGGGATGTGTGTCAGGGAGGCTTGTCCTTAACTGGTACACCCCAACAAATTTGCAAGAGTGGTGGAGGAGGGGGCGGGCGGTTCAGAAATAGCATTGCTGCAGCAAACCTACCCCTGCTGCTCCAGTAAGATGGGGAATAGGGGTGCAGGTCAGGCTAGACAGGTGCTGGTAGTTGGGTACTTCATAATTAGGGCACAGACAGAGCAATCGCCACAAAGACCGGGATCGTCAACAGGGGGTTGTGTACCCCCCGGGGG